>VUQR01010201.1:13759-25687 GCA_015108515.1 Hemichromis elongatus | reverse complement strand
ACAGACACTATCTCTACTTTTAAGATTAGGCTTAAAACTGTCCTTTTTGCCAAATCATAGAGTTAGGGCTGGATCAGGTGACCCTGAATCCTCCCTTAGTTATGCTGCAATAGATGTAGACTGCCGGGGGATTCCCATGATGCATTGAGTTTTTCCTTTCCAGTCACTTTTCTCACTCACTGTGTTAATAGACCTCTCTGCATTGAATTGTACCTGTTACTAATCTCTGTCTCTCTTCCACAGCATGTCTTTATCCTGTTCTTTTCTTCTTTCACCCCAACCGGTCGCCCCTCCCTGAGCCTGGTTCTGCCGGAGGTTTCTTCCTGTTAAAAGGGAGTTTTTCCTTCCCATCGTCGCCAAAGTGCTTGCTCATAGGGGGTCATATGATTGTTGGGTTTCTCTGTATGTACTATTGTACAATATAACGCGCCGTGAGGCGACTGTTGTTGTGATCTGGTGCTATATAAATAAAATTGAATTGAATTGAATTGAAATTGAATTGTTTTCCATCCTTCAGCTTGTTTGATATCTCATTTTATTTAAAAAAATATCGTTATAGTCATATGGGATTTCAAATTATGTTTAGGTGGTTGTCTCATTTTGGTTATTTGTGCTTCCTTAACATCTAAATTTATCTTATTTTCTGGCAATTATGTCATATTGTGTGTTGTATGTCAGATTTTGTTCTCATTTTGCCCTAATTTTCTATCATTTTTCTCTAATTTCTCTAATTCTCTAAATTTTGCCACATTGTTTGTGATCATTTTGCTCAGTTAGATAAATATTTTGTCATTTCTGCTGCCCTTTATGGAGTTATTGTGCCTTATTTTCACAATTATATAGATTTTTTTTTATGTTAATTTGGTCTTTTTGTATGTCTTTTGCCCATTTTAATTCAATAATTTGTGAAGTGTTTGTGTATTACTTTTGTAATTTGTGTCATATTTTAATATTTCATGCTTTATCGCACACATTTTATGACTGATTTTAGTCATTTTCAATTTTGACTTATTTTGATTCCGGTCGTTTAAGCTTTAACCCTTCAATTAAACTCAATTTTTTTCATGTAGCACAAAATCACAACAACAGTTGCCTTATTGTGCTTTATGTTGTAATGTAGACCCTACTATAGCAGCCACTTGTGAGGGTTTTCTGTCTTATTTAAGGAAGTATTGATTTATTTATCTTTTGTTTGTCAGTATGATTGTTTTGTGATCATTTTGTTCAGTTGGGTCATTTTGGATCTGGGATGACTTTGTTTCATTTTGGCATGTGTGACATTCTGGTCATTTTACATATATGTATATCTTTTGTTATTGTGCATTCGTTTTGGTCATTTTAAATCTCAATCTGTCTTTTTTTAATTCAAATTGTATTTATTGTTTCCACTCTTTATGGTTGCTTTATGTCCCCTTCTGGTCATTTTGCATTTTACTTGTATGTTCTGCATGCCAAAATCATAGCCTGTCCTATTGCCTATTAAAAATGCATTCAAATTTGAGGGTGTCGTTTCTATTATACTTTCATTTTGTATTTTTTAATGCTGTGTATTCTTTAAAAACCACTTTTGTAAGAAGGTTTTGGAATGTAAAAAAACAAGTTTCAAAGGATTATTATTAGGATTCACCTAATTTACATTTGACCTTTCACTTGTATCACTAATGTAGGAGCTAAGCAGTAAACAAGAACTGCACAGATGCAATATAATTGCACTAAATCCCATCTGCATAAAGAGACAGTTAGGAAGAAAACATACAAGGACAGACTGAAAGAAATGGGTCAGCTGAAGTCATAAAGCTTATAGCATCAGTCAGTGATTTTAAAGGTAATAAAAATGAGATGCAAAGTTCAAAGCTATGTTTACAAGCCATAAACATATAAGCGCACAAACACACATAAACTGAGTCAATATATGTGGACTTATTAAAAGAGTGAAGTCGGTGGTTGTACGACTAATGGAACACTAACAGCCACTGTGAGTGTGGGTGGTAATAGTTTGTAAAAAGGAGATAAACATGCGGTTTTATGGTTGAATGTTGGAACCAAGTCAGCTGTAAGCTCAGTAATAATGTCAGCTTTAATTAACTCCTCTGAGAAAGACTAAGACGGGTATACAGTATAGAAAGAGGATTAACATCAATCAGAAAGGGGCCGAGATGAGGCTGACCAGTGAGGGGAAACAAGCTAGAGAAAATGTGGCTGAGTGGTTCAGGGAAGCTGTTCAGCTACATAAACATTTTAACAACTTTGACACATGAATGAAGCAATCTGGTGTGGTTAAAACAATAATTTAATCAATTCCATTCCTAGTTGGAAATTTTCCAATGTAAATGGCTTGCTGCTCTTTTTATTCTCTTAATATATCATTTGCATACTTTGAGCTATGTGTTACATAAAGAAGACAGGAAGAGATGAGAAAGACAGAATATTAGAGAAATGAACAAATGAAGCCATGTGCAACCATGCTCTTATATTATCTAATTGCTGACATGTACAATTTTAAATGAGACCTCTTAATTAACCCGCCTAGCTCATTTTGTTTTCTCTCCTCATTCAGACTGACAAGACGCTCCAACAGGCACGCGCACATCATCACAAAATAATGTCTGAGAGCACAAATCAAATTGAATATTCTGTAATAATGCAAATGAGATGCAAATGATCAGAGCTGCACATAAAGCAGCCTATTAAACACAGGGAATGATGAAAAACTCCCGCAACTGATTCACATGCACACATATGATAACATTCATGGTTAACACTTTGCAAAAGTCACAAATAAAAATTACAAACGTTGCTTAAATTCATGTCACAACATACTAATTTATGACTTTCAGATTAGAAAGATTTTAAGATGCAAAATAAGATGCACAGAATGGACAACTCATCAAACCTTGAAGCAGATTGAAGACAGTAAACCAGCAGAAGATCACGCCAGGTGCCACTAAGAACAGAAAACCGAGACTACAATTCATTCTGACTCACCAAAACTGCACAATAGAAGATTAGACAAAGGTTGGCTGGTCTTATGAGTCTCAATTTCTGCTGCTACATGTGGATGGTAAGGTCAGAATGCAGCATGAAAGCATGGATTCATCCTGCATCCTGTTGGAACAGCAGATTCTCATCATGGAGGTGCAGTTTACAAATCTGCAGTAAAATTGTCAGCTTCTGTTTGTGTTGATAAGGACAAAAATCTCAAAGAAATGTTTCCAGCACCTTGTTGAATCGATGCCATGAAAAATTAAAGCAGTTCTGAAGGTAAAAGGGTGTCTGACGGGTACTAGCAAGAAGTAACTAGCATAGTGGCTGTTCAGTGTATTTCTAAAGCAGACAGGTTAAATAGAATATAAACATAAGTGTAATGGAATAAAAATTTCTTGATAGCAGTTCGTAGTTGTTGAACAGTATGGTTCAATTTTGGAGGCTTAGAAACACATTAAACGAATGAAAGTACTCTCAAAGGCAACTAAACAAATATGCTGCTGTGTGCCTATACAAAATGGTTTCACAGCACTTTGTGAATGTCACATGTTGAAATCTATTTATTTATTTTGCTGGACATGAGTTTCCCACCATTATTTTCTTGTCTTTAAATGTATCTACCGTTTGGTGTCCATGAACACAACATCATGACTTTTCCTCTTCAAAGTCCACAGCTAGTGGCTGGAGGGGTCGGTGGTGGAGCAAATGATTACACCACTCACACCAGGAACCACAGCTTGAGACATACAGGTCTCGGTTACAGTTTTTCACTGACAGAATTTGTCACATGAAAAGATGAGGAATCAGTTA
Source organism: Hemichromis elongatus (assembly GCA_015108515.1). Lineage (NCBI taxonomy): Eukaryota > Metazoa > Chordata > Actinopteri > Cichliformes > Cichlidae > Hemichromis > Hemichromis elongatus. Next base: position 21,892 of record VUQR01010201.1, on the reverse strand, counting down.
AGTTTTGGGATACTTGACCTTGACTTTTAGGACAGAAGTCACTTTCGTCTATGGTAGAAAAGAGAGAAAATATATTTGAGGAGGTGATGGGTTACGACCTTCAGGATAGGAGGCAAACCATCAGAATGATTGAAAGGTGATACAACACGATGGAGGGCGGGGCTAAAACAGAACGTTTGCTCCCTCAGGGTGAAAAGCTGCAAAGCTGCGTGTTGAAGCTCAGCTGCCAGCAGCCATTAGATCACCCTCCCTCTGTATGTGTGTGTGTGTGTGTGTGCGCGCGCGCACGTGTTTGTGTGTGCATGTGTGGCTGCTGATAATCTCTCACACAGCTTCCTGTAACTTTAATTGCCCAACATCTGTAGCCATGGTGCGCTCATTAGACTAGGGAGACAGTGAAACAATGGGGAAAACACACTGAGGGAATAGCATCACCTCGACATAATCAGTCCTGGTGTGTGTTATGTGTGTGCGCTGAAATCAGACAACACACACAAGCAGCAGGGTGATTGGCAGTAAGGCCTGAGCAAAGCAGGCGAGCATGGGGCTTTTTGCGATTATGTAACCATGAGAACAGACAGACACTGAGAGAAGCGCCGGTCTTACATGCCGGGATGATTCCCATTTTCGGCTGGTCACATTTGTGAGTGCATTGTGGTGGCACATGGTGGGTTCCTATTAGATGCCAGCACCATGGTAACACTGCTAGAGGAGAGCCAGTCATTTTTTGTTTAATGGTATGGGTGCATTCCCCTGCAGAAAAGATGGATAAAACAATTTTTGGCACTAAAAACTACTACTCAGTTGTCAATGAAACCCATTCATTCAGGTTAAGCATTGTGGTGGCACAAATTCAGCTCATATTATGGTGCTGACACCATGGAAACTGTTTCAAAGGTGAGTTTGCGAGCGTTTTTTAAGTAGAGTAACAATGATTTAAAAACTGGGATGTTGTGCAAAATGTAAATAAAAATAGTATGCAGTGATTGCATAAACACATTTTTTTTATTCACAACAGCAAATAGAAAAAATCAAATATATATATATATGAGAAAACTATTTGCTCAGTTTGAGTTTGGTGGAAGCAATACATCTCAAAAACAATGTTGCTAAGGACACAAAAGACTAGATAAAAAAGTAACTGATGCTAACAAGAAAAAGCTGGATTGGGCATAAAAAGAGTATCTTAGAGAAGCAGTTTCTCAGAAGACCAGTGGATGACCAAAAAACGCGAAGCAATTTGAAAATAATATTCCTCGGTGTTAAATTGTAAAGACTTTCCAGCACATAATAAAGTCAAAGAGATTTGTGCACAAGGGACAAGGACAAAAATCAATACTGGATGCTAATATGGCGATCTTCAGGCACTCAGTACATTAAAACCAAGAATGATACTGATATGGAAATTACAGCATGGGCTCAGGAACACCACCAGAAATCATTGTCAGTGAACACAATTTACCATGCTATCCACAAATGCAGGTTAACCTGCAACCTAAGTGAGCATGATCCAGAAACACTGCTGTCTCCTGTGAACCAAAGTTTATTTAAATTGGATTGAAGCAAAATGGAAACCACAGATACTGTTTCCCCCGGACTAAAGAGGTGTGGGACCATCCGGCCTTTTTATCAGTGTTCAGTTCAAAAGCCTGCATCACTGATGGTACAGAAGTGCATCAATGCCTATGGAATCAGCAGCTTTCACATCTGCACAATAATGCTGAAAAGTACAGTGGGGCAAAATATTTAGTCGGCCGCCAATTGTGCAAGTTCTCCCACTTAAAAAGATGAGAGCGACCCGTAATTTTAATTAATTTAATTTTTTTTAAAAATTAGAAAAATTCCAGAAAAACACTTTGCCTGATTTTTTAAAAGAATTTATTTGCAAATTATGGTGGAAAATAAGTATTTGGTCACCTACAAACAAGATTTCTAGCTCTCATAGTCCTGTAACTTCTTCAGTAAGAGGCTCGTCTGTCCTCCACTCATTACTTGTATTAATGACACCTGTTTAAACTCGTTATCAAAATAAAAGACACCTGTCCACAACCTCAAACAATCACACTCCAAACTCCACTAATGCCAAGACCAAAGAGCTGTCAAAGGACACTAGAAACAAAATTATAGACCTGCACCAGGCTGGGAGGACTGAATCTGCAATAGGTAAGCAGCTTGGTGTAAAGAAATCAACTGTGGGAGTAATTATTAGAAAATGGAAGACATACAAGACCACTGACAACCTTCCTTAACCAGGAGCTTCACGAAAGATCTCACCCCATGGGTTCAAAATGATCACAAGAACGGTGAGAAAAAATTCCCGGGGGTACCTAGTGAATGACCTGAGACCAAAGTAACAAAGGCTACCATCAGTAACACGCTATGCCGCCAGGGACTCAAATCCTGCAGTGCCAGGCGTTACCCCCTGCTTAAGCCAGTACATGTCCAGGCCATTCTGAAGTTTGCTAGAGAGCATTTAGATCATCTAGAAGAGGATTGGGCGAATGTTACATGGTCAGATGAAACCAAATTATAACTTTTTGGTAAAAACTCTACTTGTCATGTATGGAGGAGAAAGAATGCGGAGTTCTATCCAAAGAACACCATGCCTACTGTGAAGCATGGGTGTGGAAACATCATGCTTTGAGGCTGTTTTTCTGCAAAGGGACCAGGACAACTGATCCATTTAAAGGAAAGAATGAATTGAGCCCTGTATCCTGAGATTTTGAGTGAAAACCTCCTTCCATCAGTAAGGGCATTGAAGATGAAACATGGCTGGGTCTTTTAGCATGACAATGATCCCAAACAGACCACCCGGGTAATGAAGGAGTGGCTTAGAAGAAGCCATTCCTCCATGCAGATCTCCTCTAGTGCACTGCCCAAAATACCAGCAACAGTGCGTGAAGACTTACAGAAAATGTTTGACCTCTGAGAAATAAAAGTATACCCTTTGTTGGCAATGACAGAGTATTGGGATGAACCTTTGTTATTAATGAAATATTTTCCACCATAATTTGCAATAAATTCTTTAAAAATCAGATTATGTGATTTTTTTTTTTTCTGAATTTTTTTTTTCTCATTTTGTCTCTTTTATTTGAGGTACACCTATGATGAAAGTTCCAGGCTAATCTCATCTTTTTAGGTGTGCACAATTGGTGGCTGACTAAATATGTTTTTGCCTCACTGTATAATCAGGTTTTAGAAAAATATATGCTCATTCAAAAGACACCCTTTTCAGTAACGCCTTGCCTTTTTCAGCAAGTCAGCGTTAAACTGCATGGCTTCTTTGTAGAGGAGTCCAGCTTCTGAAATGACCTGCGTTCAGTACAGACCTTTCCCAATTTAAAAAAAAAAAAATGGAACAACACTCATCTCCCTTGAAAATAAGAGCTGGCGCTAAATAACCTGAACAAGAAATCTGAAAGCCCAACAATTTTATTTCACCAAAAGGGATTTAGACCCTGCAAGCAAAAGCAGACAAAACTTCAAGTCAGAGACACAGTTTGACAGATTTAAAGTGCTATGTCATTAATCCATGAATAAATTTCTTTTCAGTATTCATGTTTTGATTTTTCTGATATGTCCATTAACACTCTTTCAAAACATATTTCAGTTTATAACAATCAATCCAAGCAGACACTGTTACTTCTTGACAAGATTTGATGACATTAAAGGAGCCTGAGAAAGCGCAAGCAGCTGGAGGAAACTAGCAGTATGAGTGATGCCACTGTCAGAACAAGCTTGGTGAGTGACAGTGACTGATCGATTGACCGGTCAGACTGACACATCAAAGTCTGATTCGCTGTAATCAATCAAAAGCGGCATATCCAACAGAGGAGGAGATTAAAGAGCCTGAATCATCGAGCGATTGTAAAACAGCTCAGTCGGTCACAATCTGCTACTGCAGTCAAGATGGAGTGAGTGTGGGTGAAGTAAGTCTTCCTCTGCTTGTTAGTATAAACCTGCACAATAAAAAAAGTACATTCAAACACCATTTATGACTCTGTGTTGGACTCAGAAAGCTCAAAGTTCACCGTAAAGCTGCCGAACATAAAGTCCAGTGCACACGAAAATATCTGTAACAGTGTAGACCTGCAACTATAGACCATATATGTAGGAAGGACATGGGTCTGAAAGGTGAAGCTGATGCAGATGTTCTTTAAACCTGCATTCTCTCAAATGACCAGCAGGGGGGGCGACTCTGGTTGCAAAATGAACACATTTTCATGGCAGTTCATCAAACACTAAAACACTTCCATCGCTTAATCTATTAATTTGGAATTCTGGACAGTTTTCTCAAAAGCTACTTGTTTAGGTTTAGCCACTGAAAACTACTTTTTAAGCCTGGATAGGAACTCCAGGTATTGAAGGTGTTCCATGTTCAACCTCACAAGGTCATGTCATAGTTCTTCTTGTGGGCAACAGTTTGTCTCCAAAAAAATCATTACCCAACTCGGACTGACTGCCATCACAGTTAGACAGATCGGTAGACGTCTAATTTAACTGCTATATTATCACAAACAGATAGTCATGTAGGAGTAGCATGGTGATATGATGGTTAGCACCATCACCTTACAGGGAAAAAGTCCTCAATTTGAACCTACTGTCCAGCTAGCACCTTTCTAATTGGACTTTGCTTATTCTCCCCCATGTTTATGTGTGTTCTTTCAGGTACATCGGACTCTGCCAACAGCCTAAAACCATGTATGCTAGGTTAATTGATGATTTTAAATTGCGGTGAATAGTTATCTGTCTTTCTAGAATAGACAGGCTACTTGTCCAGGGCATTTACCCTGCATCTAACCCTGCGGGAGCTGACATAAACTCCATGTCTGTAACCCTGAAAAGCAAGAGAAAAAAAGATGGATGAAGATTGCATGTAATTACCAATTTGGACCCCATTCAATAGCAGAATTATTCTATCTTATTGCTTTTTTTATTGCCCACTTGATGCACCAAAGTTTCTCTGAAACAGCAACTCACTGCAAGTGGTCATAGACCAGGTCCCCATCATCAAAGCCATTCTAAATGCATAAAGGTTCATTGCACATATTAAAAGTAATCTTTGACGTTCTGGCCACTTTCCCCATCCACTGTTTTCCTTAATACGACTGTTGCACTACACACAAAAAGCCACTCAGTTATATTTTGGCAATATAACCTTTCCGTTTGGCACGAGACCGGGTTGGAAAACTACACTTATCTAAAGAACTCTATGAGAAATTGACCCTTCATAAACTTCATTTACGACCTGAGTAAACACTTCCCTGATCAGTTTATGGCCTTAGCCACTACTTTAAAGTCTCACTGAAGTCAGACTGATATTATTTTGTGTCAGATTTTTTTGGAAGTTTGGTGAAAATGAAACTTGAAGTACTGATGATCAGTGCGCACAACAGAACAGCTGCCCCTATGCTGGCAATGCTTGCAAACAAGGTGCTGGTTGCACTAATTCTTCCATTTAAACTGTCACACTGTTGCCTTCTCAGTACTAGAAAACAGGACAAAAGTGACCAAACACAAAGTAAAAATGACTCCACTGCGGTTCCAAACGTTAATACGCACCTGCATGTATCTGACACCCAGGTGTTCTAGAAGCAAACATTAACTAGATATTTTGGAGTCAACAAGCAGCTGTAACATGGATACAGTAAAGCTAAACGGGAGCTCCTCCAGGAGCAGCAAGATGCTGGTGAACTCACCTGTGCAGCACAAACCCTCCCCGATCGCTCACCCTCCATCCCACTGAGAGCTTTCAGAGAGCTGTTGCTGCTCTACAGACTCACAAAAGGCAAACAGGAAGGAGCTGCACACGATTCACGATCCAGCATGCATATGAGGACCAGGCGGCAGCGTGGGCGTGTTTGATTAAGGCCACTGAACACATACCAAACGGAGCACCAATTTGGTCATCGATGGCTAATGATTAATTTCCCACAACTGATATTTTGATATTGTTAGCTGGGCTCAGGTCACATGTTAATGTGTATACATGTTATCACATAGGACTTTAAAGGTCCATTAAAATAATTTCCTGACTTCTGAATCAGAAGGTACAGACACACGAAAAGCTTGTTTTCCACAAGCTGGATTTACTATCAGTTCATCTGATGAACAACATGTCAGTTAGAATTTCAATACCCAGGAACAGTGTGAACCATTTAACAGGTGACCACATTAGACGGATGAATTATTGGAAGCAGGTCACCAGCTGTCAGCTCAGACAGGAACCCTCACTAAGCCTCTGATTCTTTTTAAGACCTCAGACAGAAACCACCAACATTAGGACTTTCAACATTTCTTAAGCCTGTACCTTTCTGTCATCTCAGAAGCTGCACTGACGCTTAAACGCACACATTAAAGTGAGTGTTTGTGGGCGAATCGTCGGAGGAGAAGTATGGAGGACAGATTTCTGCTCGAAATGATGGTTTAATATTTAAACAGCTGCGCTCCTTATCGCAGGGAGGATAAGACGAGCAGTGAACATGTGCAATCACGGCACTGTTGTTTCTCTCTCATTTAACAGCATATCAGCGCTGCATGTGAAACCAACATTTGCTTTTCAAGGACACATTTTCAACTTGGAGACTAAAATAACACTAAAACGGAAGCTTGTAGTAGAACTTTCAGAGCCAAAACTTTATGAACACAGTACCAGCTACATCTGGAGTGCAATTTCCCTCGGGATAAATAAAGTTTTATCAATCAATCAATCAATTCACCGTTACAATATAAAGAAGGCATACTCTTGGGTATCTTCCTGATAATCACCAGAGTCTAAATGAGACCAGTGAAACACACACACATATACCGTACATAACAACAATTAAAAAAAGAAAAAATAAGAAAAAAAGAAAAAAATATTAGAAAAAAAATTGAAAAAAATTCATTAAATGAATTCAAATGAACTGAAAAGAAATATATTAAAAAATAACATTTAATAAAATTATTTTATTTTTTTTAAACGTGAAAATCAAATGAATAAATAACTGTGAAACTGGATTAACGGAAATGAAACATGAAAGAAAATGAGACCATTCCATTATTAAAAAATAAAAGTGTGAAAAGTTTAAATTACCCCACATTTCAAGGCTCGCGCTTTTTGCTCGCGTGCGCAGTTTGTATTCACTGTAAATCGGAGTGCGCGTGCGTCCATAAGTGCACGTGTGCTCGCTTACAGTACAAGCGTGCTTCCTGTAGCACTGAAACAGCAGGTGCGTGTTCAGTGTCTCACTTTAGCGTGTGTTTGAGCGCGTGGTGTGCGTGCGTGCCTGACACACTGACCTTCTCGGAGTCTCTCCTCTCAGGCGCTCAGCACTTAGCTCGGGTCCCGGTACCGCTCTCTGATCTCGGCTCTTTCCTCTCTCTTTCCCCGGCAGCCCGAGCGAAAAACCCCGGGGAGAGTCACGCGGCTCCCGGCTGCCATCAATATAAATAAATAACACAAAAACTGGAAATGAAATTTAAAAGAAAAAGATAAATAAAAAGAAAGGAACAAAGGAGGCGGGTGTCTGACGGTGGTTGAGAGTTTAAATCCCCATCCTCTGGATCCTCGTGTGTAAGTCCCGTTTACAAGTCTCTCTCCTCTGCCCGCATGTTTCTTTCTCCACTGTCTTTTTTAATTAACCCAACCTGGAGCGGGAAGCCAGGTCTCGGTTTTCCTTTGCCCTATTTTAGGAAAAAATCGCTCAGCTCCTCTTCTGAAGCAGCGCTGACATCCGCGCCTCTGTCACTTTGGATCAGCTGGAACCGCCGGTAAATTCGCCCCCCCAAACGAGCCTCCAAGGAGCCGAGGACACAGCTGTTAAAGACAAATGCACCTCCTGCACGGAGAGCAAAGTGTAAACGTACAGGCTCTACATCGATGTTTAAAACATGCACATATGTTCTCCTCCTGCTCTCTCTGCTGCTGGTCCGTGCGCTCTGGACACGGACTGAAACGATTTACGCACGGCGCGTAATAAGGAGTGGAGGGTCATGGGAGGAGGGCGTCTTGTTTATAGGAGGGCAGAAGAGGGAAGAACGTGGGGAGGGAGGACAGACGAGTGTGTGTAAGTGCGTGTGTGTCGTGTGTGTGTGTGTGTGGGGGGGGGGGGGGGGCTTGGGGGGGGGGGGGGGGTTGGGGGGGTTTTTAGA
>VUQR01010201.1:0-11039 GCA_015108515.1 Hemichromis elongatus | reverse complement strand
TCCCGACCAAGTATTGAGTGCATAACTGAACATAATTATTTGAAGGTTGACTTTTTTTGTATTCAAAACACTTTTTTTTTATTGGTCGGATGTAATATGCTAATTTTTTGAGACAGGAATTTTGGGTTTTCATGAGCTGTATGCCAAAATCATCAATATTAAAACAATTTAAGGCTTGAACTACTTCAGTTGTGTGTAATGAATCTAAAATATATAGAAACTCTAATGTTTATCAGTACATTGCAGAAAATAATGAACTTTATCACAATATGCTAATTTTTTGAGAAGGACCTGTATGTGTGAGTGTGTATTTGTGGCTTCAAGGTGGGAAGTTTACCTTACCTATGGTTTGTTTTTTGAACTTAGCCTCAACCAGTCCCTGAGGTCATTAGTGATGCTGGCCTTTAATAAACTAGCTGACATTAATAAACTAGCTGACATTATCAAAAAAGATTTAGGCACTGGGAGAACTCATGAAGTCCACAGAAGCAGACCTCAGCTGATCAGGAGACTCAAACCAGGAACCTTTTTGCTGTGAAGCAATTGCTCTAACATTAACACAACTGAGCTGCCTCTGCTAAATTGTAGGTTGTGGTTAATAAAATAGAAAAAAAAAATGGAGGAACATTGTTTCCTGTTTCATTTGGCCAAAGTTTAAATTATGAGGTCAGTGTTTGTACAAGTAATCCCTGTGACTCAGAGGCTGCATACTACACAAAGTCACAAACGAAGGTTGTCAAATATGTAACTAGTCCACTTAAATCAGTAAAATGCACTGAAATCCCTCCTGTCGGCATACCAGCAGGGCAGGAGTGAAAGTACAGTATTTAAAAACAGAAAGTATTTCTAGTTTTTTAGGTTGTTTGGACCATAAAGAAGTTAAAAATATAATTGTTTCTTTAACCTTGCTTCAAGAGACAGTAGCCACATGTGGCTGCAAAGTTACAGTAACTTAAGAATGAATTAAAAAATATTTTGACAGAAGGCTTATTACGATCAAAACAGAGGGATCACTTTCACTTTCGTACATTTTAAATGATGTCTATTTTTAGATTTTGCTTGACAAAAACTACTTGCCTTGCTTGCCCTGACAGGATAACACTGCTAAAAGGGTGAGGAGCTTGTTTCAGTTGGGAATTGGGAATCATACAAAGCTATTCTAGCAGAGTCCAAGAGTAAAAATATGGCAATGAGAACAAACACATGCACACAACGCACACAAACCTTGATGTCCTCATTATTCTCTGTATTTACTTCAGCAGCAGAATCATATTACAGTGCAACCCAGTTAATTCAGGACACTGAAACAGAATAAATGATTTTTCTGCCTGACTGGTTCCTCTGAGTGGTAAAATAACTGCTGACCATCTAGTAAGGTAATACATCTCAGTTCATCCTACAGAAAACAATGGATGAAGCCATCTGACTGAACAAAGTCTTTTTACAGACAGACAGACTGAATTGACTTCATGAACGAGTTGTCAGTCATGTTTAATAGTTGTGCTTTGACTCAGGGGTTTGGAGTTGCACTGGAAATGTCTTTGTCACCATGTTTCTCTAAAGAACTGCAGGGCACTTCAGTATCTGTATCTGCCAATGACCAACAGCACCAACACCAACTTGTTTTATACAGAATGAGAGAGGCATCGTGGCTGTCATCGCAGAGTTTTTAAGAGATTTAATCCAGAAGCCTGGGCTCAGGTCCAGAACAACTTATAATGCACCCATGTGGACACCTAAAAATAATCAGTGTCCACCAAAAACTGATTATTGTTCAGGTTATATATCTCTGCAGCTGTTTCTACCTGCGTTATATATATCTACAGTTAAAGTCCAAATCTAGAAATACCCATAAATTAGAATTCGTCCAAGGCAATATTAAATGTTTCTTTATGTGACTCTTGTGTGTCTAATATGTGTGTATAGTGCATATGTTTTGAAGTAAACCATGATTAACATGATAGGTACACCAAAAAAGGTATGCCAAAAAATTGTTGCCTCAGTGATGTCACCCACTGGTTTCTGTTGCATTCATAAAGTATATAGGTGCATAATACACATATTAAATAATGCTAAATAACATATAAACATATTCTTAGAGTTTCACTCAGCAAAACTGAAGCACATACTTCTTGTGTAATCAGACAATTAACCACACGGCAAGCCACATTTTTACTAAGTAATTTCATCACAAAGCTCAAAAAGGCACCAAGAGCACATATGCAGTTCAGTAACCCAGTCTAGTGGCTCCAATTTGCTGAGGTGAAGCCCAGCATACTGCTGGCAATTACCGCCACCTGTTTCACCATTTATCTGTTAGCCAGCCGCCAATGGACATTAGAGGATCTGCAGAGTTTTGCATTTTTGGCATTGTGGTTGATCTGGCACCCGCAACCACTGAACTAGACAGTCACGGTCATTTTAATCAGCTTGTATTCTCCATCCTGATTCTCGGTGTGAACTTGACTGTGTCAACATTCCTAAATGAATTGAGTTGGTGCCGTGTGATTGGCTGTTTAGATCACTGCATTCAAAAGTAGTTGAACAGGTATACCTAATAAAGTGGCCACTGACAGCATTCAACGTGAAAAAAAAAAATGTAAAAAGCCAAAATTTTCTGGTTGTTTGCATGAATTGTAATGAAGTGAAAGGAACTCTGTTCTATATTAATGGGGAGTAAAGAAAAGATAAGCAGCTTTGGGAAGACTATGAGGAGGAAAGTCTTCTACAGGAAAAAGGCTAATGAAACTAGAACTATAGAACTGCTATGGAAGAAAAGAAAGGAATCGAACATAATGGGCATAACACATGTATGAAACCACTGGACAAAATTACTTATTTTCTGTGTTATAAGTAAGAAACCTTCACATATGTGATGGAACCACTTATGGACCTTTCACTGCTGTATGGGAACAAACGTTTGGGACTGAAAGAGAAAGAGTTTATAATTTGAATGTTTTTCATCTGATTTTAGAGGCTGACAATCTTTATTCTAGTTATATGCTATTTATGTGTTTTTGGATTACAATTGGAGAATTCAGAAGTCAGTGTTTAAAAATAACAAGTTTTTTATGGTTTTATATGATGATAGGTACAGTTTTACTTACAGGACAGTGGGTGAAATGGATTTCTCTACATTCCTTTTTTTCCCCTGGACTTCCTGGGAATGTAACAGGTGGCAACAGTCTTCAAATGCATAATACATGCGTAAATACATAATCCATAAAAGAGAGAAAAGCCTCTGTACAGGAACACTCATGTAAATTAATGAGTCAGATTGAGGTTCTCTGTGCAGCTCGCTAACTGTCACAGCATCCTGCTGATTAAAGTCAAAGAGACACAAATTTGGGGAATCTGGTGTCCACCAGCTGCTGAGGGCGACGGTTTACATCAACCAGTCATGTGTGAGTGTTGCAACGAAGCCTGCTTCATATCTGCTGCTGTCGTGCGTGTGTGTGACAAAGTGTGTGTGTGCCAGAGCTCATGCTTCGAAAGTGTTGTGAGGAGGATATCGCATGTTGGCTTTCAGAGTGCTGTTCATTGATGCTGAAGAAGCTCACATGTGTGTGTGTTGTGAGGCTGTGATGTGTGAATATGTGTGTTGGCAGAGTGCAAATCTAAAGCAAAATGAAGTGTGAAGTTTGGTGTCAGCACATCAGCGTGTGTGTGACACTATCAGTTTGAAGAAGCACATCTGAAAATGGAGTCAGCTGAGCGTGCAAAATTATCACAGACCAGCATTTATGGACTTCAGGTTCTCATCATGCCACAGGAGGAGATGACAGACTGCACACAGAGCTCGCTTGGCCTTCATTTTTTGATTTATATATTTTTATTTTTAATTCACCAAAACAGTTTTATCGATGTGTGGTTGCACAATCCCGTAAATATGATTTTGAAAATTCACTCTTAGTTAACCAGCTCGACTCTCCTCTTATCTCCCTCATCTCCTCACTGGTAGTCCCACAACAAACAAACAAACAAACAAAAAAGCATAGTAGATGAGCAGCATTGTGTCCAGGATCAAAACTTGTCTGTATGTGGGTGTTGATGTTGTTAACATCCATAAAAGAAGTTATTTGCTTGTCTTTTTTTTAATCCAATGAGATTTGATTGACAGCTAATTTGGTCACTAAATGGTTGTCAAGAGATAGTCACACTAGGTCTTCTTCATGTAGACAGATGAGTATTGTAGACAGAGCGGGATTGTTTAACAATGCTTGTAAGATCATTTATGTTTATCTATATGTAGATTCTGAACCATAAATTTATGTGAATGCTTAACTACCCAGTAAATCAGCAGGATAAAAAGTGGTCCTCAGAACAAAAGGTCAGGAGTTTCAGATCCTTTTGTGATCTTTTGTTTTGTTTTGTTTTGCTTTTTGCCATTTGTTTTTTTAAAGTGAAGATGTGTCATTAAAATTTTTCTAATTGATAAACATATAATAGAATTAAAGTCCCAAGGCTACATTTCTTTTACTAGAAAGTAAAACAAGGATCTCTGGGATACGTTGAAAAATTACATCGGCGCAACTTTCATTTTGGAATTTTTTTTAATCAAATCAAGAATATATGATCTATTGTGTTATAAAGAACAGCTTTATTACTCGACCAATGCATTATATCAAATCCTGATGAACGCCGCATGCACCTTGGAAGTAGCTGAAGTTGTAATAGAAATCTTTGTTTTGAGAAAACATGATCAGTCAACTGTTTTTCAAAGGCAAAATGTATGCTGGGAGGTTGGAAACCCTCTCATAGTCAGCTATTACTTAATTCTAGTTGCTGTCCATGTAAGGAAGAGGGCTCCTTTACTCTATTTATATCATTTATATTACCTGTATAGCACTTTAGAGCACACATTTCACTTTAATAAAAGCACCTTATCAAGCACTTTATTTAGATTGCACTATAGGCATAGATTTGCACAGTTAAACATTTGCACACAAGTTTAATTATTTATTGAATATTTATTGTGTATTTTAAAATCAGTTGGTAGCCTTTTATTTCAGCTCCGGCAAAGCTGCTCCTCATCAAGGAATGCGGTGGTTGTCTGTGAGGAGAAAGGATTGAAATGTTAACTGAAATAAAAGTAAAGTTTACCAATAAGGAAACTAACGCAAATGTGAATGTGGAAAATCTAAAGATAAAAAGTGGTGCAAAGAAGAGATGATAAGCTGTGATTACTCACCTTTCTTGCCTGTGTCCTCCAAGGTGTTTGGGCAAATATTTCCCTGGGGGTACAGACACCAATTAAAGGTTCCAGGAGAGACCATGGGTTTAGGGAGTGTGGGGGAATCTTTTTTGTGCTTGGGTTTTTGGGTTTTTATATTGGTTTGGTGTAATGTTAAAATGTAAAATATTTATTCATATAAAAATGTAAAATGTATTTATATATTTATTTAAATAAGTGTATTATATACTGTGATGGAAGGTTGGGATTTAAAAACTTTTAGTGGGATAATGGATTAGTCAGTGACAGCTGATTGTATTTAAGGCTGCCTGTTGTCATTAGACTAGTGGAGGAGAGTTGTTGTGCAGAGAAGCAGTGAAAAATTGAATTGATTGTAAAGACATTGCTGCATGGAAAAATAAATACTTTGTTCCACTACAATTGTCCCATCTGCCTCACTGTAAATCCAGCCACTAAGGGCCGCCTTCTTACAGTCCATTTTGGGAGTTTAGTTAGTCTGCTGAGGTTTTTGTTTCTCTTATCCATTAAATTAATTTGTGTTTCTGTGTTTCCTAATTTCAATTATGGTTCTAATTAATTTCCAGTTTTATTTTGATTATTATCATCGTTTGTGACTTGCATTCAGTTTTTCTTCCCCTTCTGTGTCATTGTTTAGATTTGGTTCAGCTATGTCCCCTTATCCCTTCCCTTTTGAGTTCCCTGATTACCTTGAGTTTAAATAGTCCTTTCCTTCACCCAACTCAGTCTTTGTTTTAGCATTTGTTTACCTTAATGTACTCCAATTTTACTTTTTGATGTACTACTTATTCTGGAATTTTTGTTTATCCAGTCACATCCTCTGTGAGCTGGAGGGTTACTCAAAACAGAGCGTGCAGTGCCTGGACTGGTTCATGTACTGCTATTTGTAGTCCAAAAAGAGTTAAACTACATGATAAATAAGCCAGCGAAAGGCTGATTATGGCATCTATTTTTTATTGTCAACAAAATGTTAACAGTGTCTCCATTGCCGAAGCAGCTGCACTGAACTGGGGCTGCAAGGTAGTTGGTGCCTGACGTGGTGGTAACCCACAAACCAAATGGTGGACAGCAGAGTTGAGGGGAGCCACCAAGCTGAAGAAGGAGTCCTACAGGTCTTGGTTAGCCTTTGGGACTCCGAAGGCAGCTGATAGGTAACGACAGGCCAAGCAGAACGTGGCTCAAACAGTGGCAGAAGCAAAAACTCAGATGTGTGAGAAGTTCGGAGAGACATGGTAGTTCTCTTCTTCAAGAAAAGGGAACGGAGGGTGTGTTCCAACTACAGGGGCATCACACTCCTCAGGCTCACTGGGAAAGTCTATGCCAGAGTGCTGGAGAGGAGAGTCTGTCCGTTAGCCGAACCTCGGATACAGGAGGAACAATTCGGTTTTCGTCCTGGTCGTGGAACACCATACCAGCTCTTCATCCTCCCAAGGATACTTGAGGGTGCATGGGAGTTTGCCCAACCAGTCTACACGTGTTTTGTGGACGTGAAGAAGGCATTCGACTGTGTCCCTCAGGGAGTCTCGTGGTGAGTGCTCCGGGAGTATGGGGTGTCTGGCCCATTGCTATGGGCCATTCAGTCCTTATACAAATGTTGCAAGAGTTTGGTCTGCATAGCCAGCAATAAGTCAGACTTGTTCCTAGTAGGTGATGGGCTCCCCCTAGGGCTGCCGTTTGACATAGATTCTATTTATAATTTTTATAAACAGATTTTCTAGGCATAGCCAAGTGGCGGAAGGCTTTCACTTGGGTGGTATTAGGATCTCATCTCTGCTTTTTGCGGATGATGTGGTTCTGTTGGCTTCATCGGGTGATGGCCTCCAGCTCGCCTTGGAACGGTTTGCAGTCAAGTGTGAAGTGGTGGGAATGAGAATCAGCACCTTCAGATCTGAGGCCATGGTCTTCAGCCTGAAAATGGTGGAGTGCCCACTCCAGGTCAGGGGATGAGTTCCTGCCTCAAGTGGAGGAGTTCAAGTATCTCAGAGTCTTGTGACACAGGACCCATACACAGACACTTCTGGGTTGCGTTTACAATTGTGCTTTATTTAAAATAACGTCTTCCCCTGCGGTTTCTGTCACCTGCCTCGCACTCAGCCACTCCGTCACTCCGTCACTCCCAGTTTGTGTGGTCTCCCTCATCAAACAGTCCTGTGCACCTGTTCCATCCCACCTCCATGCTGCCCTGTGAGCTCATTGCATCACCTCTCCTCTACAGCAGGCCTAACACCACGACTCCGCCACAGTTGGGTGTTTTGTTCATAGAGTCAACAGATCAAAATCAAAAACCAACAGTAGGTTCGAATTCAAAATTTTCTGACATTGTAAACCAACCTTGATTGATACTCTATGACTATTTTAAGAAAATTCTATATCCTGCAGCTGTTCTGAGTTGCTGCTCCAGTGCTGATCAAGGTTAAATCATTTGAAACCAAAGGCAAAACGAAAGTGGAATAATTTGATTCTCACCAGTTTTAAGGTATTTGAAGTAAAGACAGCTACCAAAAACTCCAATATTGTCTCTCTTACCTCAGCTTACACATCTACACCCACAGCATACAGTCAACAGCTAACTCATCAGCGGATCTCCACTGGGTTTATAACTGTACTCGCTCTGTCTCCATCCAACATGGTGGTACAGGCCTTTTGTCGTATTCATTGCAGTGTAATTGATTATTTAAGAGCTTGTGGGTTAACCTCATTAAAAGGCTTATTAGGTATATTTGCCCCTTTGCTTTGAGTCAGACGAGCTGTATTTAATTAATTACAAGAGTCTTGCATGCACATACACGAGTACGGTTCTCTTTCATTTAAAATTTCCATTTTATTTTCTATGCAGGCACACAAAGCCTGGACTTTATTTTAAAATTAAGTCAACTTATTATATATTTCTTTATCCAGTTCACAAAATCCATATACTTGTACAATATAAAAACTGGAGAAAACAATTATTGTTCTGCTCAAAACAAGCCTGTTTGCAAACGCTGACATCTTTAGAAGTCTATTTGAAATGGCCCTCAACTCTGAACTGTCTAAAATATCTTCAGATGACCGCATGGGCTCAGTTACTCATGTTAGAGCATAGTCATTAAACCATGAAGTCCATTCTGTAAATAGTCATTTTGAGAGTCAGAAAAGAGGATTATTGTGGATATATTTATTGGCATGTGACCAGTGAATTAGATAAACAGATAAAATGCTCAGTCTAGGCTTTGTAACAGGACCCTTCTGTGTGCTTTGCTTTGTCAAGTCATTTTTAATAGAGTTAATTTGGATAGAAAAATGGAAAATCAAAAAGCTAAAACCAAAAAGCTAGATCATAATAACTGTAACCTCCCAGCATCATATTTCCAGCTTGCTCACTAGCTATTAGGTCTCCGAAATAGCAGCATGACGTTACAAACATCATGCTGCTATATTTATAATCCCATTTGAAATATTTTACCTCTTGCTCTTTCGTCTTCCTATCAAACAAATAACAGTAATGTCATACCACAAAATGTTTCTGCAATTTTCTCTAGCTCATATTTATTTTTGGTATTTGCTTTTCCGAAGCACTAATTTGGTAATCTGCAACTGCAAATGGCAATTACATGTCACTGACTATGGTCTTTAAAAGTTTAGAGCTATTAGGTAAACAAGTAAAGTAGTTATCTTATAGATTTTATTAAAATGAGGAATATATTCACCAGATGTTGACTTAAATGATAGTGAATGCATGAAGTGGCTAAAAGTTATGAATAAAATAGAAATATATATCTGTCTGGGAGCTTACTCTACAGTTTTCTCTCCCTATGACTGCAAAGGTTTTCTCCTGGTGGCCTCAAACCCACCCACATGACTCTGAATTGGCTACAAGAAAGAGGATGGATGGTTAGAGAAAATTGAATACATGTTTTGCTTAAGAAGCTGTGAAAATATGTGTTACAAGAATTTAAAATGTATAGCAAAGAGCAAATGAGATATTAGATGGTAGTAAAACAGTCAAAATAGGTTAAAGTAGTGCATCAGTAGTTAAATGTAAAGTTTTAACTAAATCACTAAATAAAGCTTATAATAAAGTATAGGATAAATACTATAAATGGTCATCTTAAAGTCATGAATTATACATGAAATAGCTTCAGTAAGTGAATAAATGGTTGTCACAAGTGAAGGTTTGAATTAAGTTAAAAATAATGTTTGGTTTATAAATTAATCTTATGAACTTACAATGCTTAAATAGCGAAAAAAAAATATGTGGAGCAAGGTAAAAGTAGTGGATAAAAGTGTAAATCATTGGGTAAAAAGATCGAAGTTATTTTTCAAGAGGTCAAGTTAATGAATGGATGTCTTAATCTGCTTAAAGAAAAAACTATACCTACCTACATTTACTCAATAAATTGTTAGAAGATATAACAGGAAATTTAACATTTTTTTTTTTACGTTTGTTTTTTACTTCACATCAAGTGATATCAAGAAAAAAACAAAAGGCCAAAGCCCCATTAAAACAATGTTACAAGTCAAACTCATATTTACATTCTCAAATGTTAGCTCTAGTGATGTAATATTTGCTTTAGTAAAATACACTGTATTTACATTGTTTCATTACAAGATCATTCTCAAGTTGAATGAAATTGTACTAATGTGGACTTTAATGTTTGGTCTGCGGTTCCTTGTTTTTCTCAGAAATTTGCAGGACTTTCTAGTGGCCTGAATACGTTGTGGTGCTTCACGTCCCGTCAGAAGACAGATTACTCTTGTCAGGACCACCAGCCGAGTGTGAATATCAGACTTAAGGCTTCATCTACCCAGCAGACTCACTCATACACAGTTATATAACACAGGTCGCACACAGTCTTACTTTCCATCAGACTGAGAGGTTTTTGGACGCTCTAATATTCACCACTCAGTCCAAGGGAATTTCATTTCCCACGGTTGTCACAAATGCTGAGCATAACTCTCTCACACATTTTTAATGGGAACACATAGAAAACCTCTCCTAGTACCTCTGTTGAAAACTTTGTAATGTGTCTGGCTGTGGAGGCCTATACCTGTCACCACTCCAGCGCAGTCGATTCTTTTCCTCGTCAGCGTTTGAAGCCTTGCTGTAATGAGCATGCCAGTCACAGTGTCTGGGATTAAAACACATGAAAAAAAAGCTTCACAGATGACTATGATGACAGCTGGAGACAGTGAAAAGGGAAAAGAGAGAGAGAGACCAAGAAAGAAGACAAGACACTTTCTTTTCAAGTGCCACAATATGCAACTTTTTGCCTGCAGGAAAGGAGGTGTTTTGTAAGCAGAGTCCTTCCCCCTGCTCTGCTGTATAGACTGGATGCATTTTGTCAGACACAATCTGGAGATCCAAAATAAAATATATCTTTCTACAGTTTTGCCACTATACTTGAATGTGTTCATTCAGCTTTCTGGGCTCAGCTTTACTCTGTCTGTCACGGCTAGTGTGGAGGATGGAAAGGAGGATCCAAATGCAGGCATAACTGTAGTGCAAAGGTGATTCATTAAACATGGTCAAACAAGGAAAACAGGAAGCAGAGCAAAGACTAACTAAACTGGGAACAGCTAACACTACAAACGCACACATAAACACGAAGGAGGGGAGACCGAGACAGGCAGAGGAAGATCGCAGGGAGACAAACGGGTGACACAAGGTTGATACACAAGGTTGTTACACAGGGTTGTTACACAGGCTAGTTACACAGACGAACCAGCGACACGGACACGGCAAGACACGACTTAAATACACATGAAGGCACACGGGGAAATCACAAACAGGTGGGGAACACAGCTGGGACTAATGGGGCTAACGAGACCTGGGGAACAAAGCAGCACA
>VUQR01010200.1:0-26707 GCA_015108515.1 Hemichromis elongatus | reverse complement strand
AGGGTCTAAAATATAATTTATGTACAAAATTCTGAAGTAATCTTGCGTCCAAAGCACGCGTGCAGGGGGCTGATTTACAAATGTACGGATTACTAAGTACAGACACGCGTGCTAAAATGTGAGTGTTCGTTATTTTGCATCTCTGACGCCAACAATAAATCATACTCTAATGCAAAATGTGTTTTTTTCTTCTTCTCGCCCACAGAAGCCGTTAATCCAGCTCTCTTACTTAAACCAGGCCCAGGAAAAAGCATATCTGTGTGTTTCTCTGCCATGGAGGACGATGAAAAAAAAAATTAAAATAAGGAATGTTGTTGTAACGCAAAAAAAAGTGGCAACATGATCATTGTAAGAAAACTAGAATTATGAAATCACTAACGGCAAATTTATTTAAGAAAGACTCTGTCCCAACCTTTGCGATCAACTTGCAAGACTTCCACGGTATCCATGAGTGTTTATGGCTACTGTGGAGGTCACGTGTATCCGGTTACTGTGGAGCTCCACATCAGCCAACCAACCACGTCACTCTCGGAGCTGAACTACATGTCCCATGCTCCTCTGTCAAAGAAACGGACAGTCATGCGGATGGAAACAATCCGCTGCGCTGCAAGGAGTAACTTCGCGGAAAGATGCACGAAGAGGGGGATGGCAGCGAGGCGCACTCCTTCACGGCTTCGCGATTCGTTCCCTCTCGGTCCGTGGATGTGGCCGACCTCGAGGGAGCGAAAGAGCAGGCCTCCAAACTGTGCGGCTACTTGAACAAACTGTCCGGCAAGGGGCCCTTGAGGGGGTACAAGCCGAGGTGGTTTGTGTATGATCCGAGGAAAAGCTATCTATATTATTTTAAGTCTCCCCAGGAGACCCTGCCTCTCGGACACATCGAAATATACGATGCGTGTTTCAGCTACGATTTGGACGGGGAAGAGGGTCAGTTTGAGATCCGCACGGCCGACAAAGAGTTTCTACTTAAGGTAGGAACTTTTCTATCTTTCATTATATGTGTGTTGACAGCATTGCAACGAGGTCTGCTTTTCATGTCATTTGTCACTTCCTTTCTCGTTTGGAAAAGGCAGACACGCCCTTCTTTTCTTTCCTTAAAAGAAAACACATTTAGACTCAGCTGTTTTTAGGCAATAAAGTACACATTTCTGCTCGCCAACAACGTGATCTGACCGTAATCAGAAAAAGAAGATCTTTTTTTTTTTCAAATTTAAATCAATTTTCCGCACAAACTAAGCGCTTAATCGGCGCATTCTTCCAGCGGGATGCCTGAAAACACCGCCAGTCCTCTGTTTTGTGCTTAGGCATTTTTACACAGGAGCTCATTCGCCTTCACAGGTCACAGCATCTCATGTGACGGTGTCTTGGTCTTTGCTGTCATATGACTGTGACGGGTTCAGCACCAAGACAGGTGGCTCTGGTTTCACTCAGTCAACTCTAGTCTGGCTCCTTTTTTAAGTGTGTATGCTTAATACCAAAAGCGAGAGAGAGCTGGAACCGAGACTGAAACCAGCGTCTATGCTCATTCACATGACAGATCTTAATAGTGTCAAGTTTTCTTCATTTTCCCCTTTCCATTTGTCACTGCCTTGATTTTCTCGCAGAGATGCCTTTTAAAATGTCATCTCTCTCACTTTGCTGTGTTTAAAATGACATGCTTAAAGATTTCAAACATCTAGAGTCTAATTGAGTGTGTGTGTTTTTGTCCTTTTAGGCTCCCAGTAAGCAGGTGATGCATTACTGGCTGCAGCAGTTGCAGCAGAAACGTTGGGACTACAGTAACATGCGAGGCACTGGTCAGAGAGACAGCTGGAACTCCCCAACGTCTGCCTATCCTCCCACCGGCCTTGTAGGCAAAGATAATGGTAGGAACGCATGCATTCATGCATACACTCACACATGTAGTGGATATGTTATCAGTCGGTCATTTCATCATATCCCAGCAACCACTGTAAGCTTACACAGGCGCTACAATTCGCAAGAGTCTTGCTTATTTTGTTACCAAATTTCTGCAGGAAAGTGTTTTAGTGTTTTAAATGGGTAAAAAAAAGTTTTGTTTTAAGCCAAAAGGAGCTGTGGCTGTGAAGCAAAGGCGCTGGTATCATACCTTTTTGTAACCTCATGTCTATGATGAAGACTCGTGTCGGAGTGACAGACAGACAAGAGCTGCAGCAGCAGACGGCCACATTGATAGAGTCAGAATTTGGCATAAACACCATAAAAACATGGAGCCATCTTGCCTTATATCACTACAGCCCGCTGCGGGTGGTGTTAGTAAAAACCGAGCATTGTTTATACTCAGGAAGGCCTTCCTGAGCATTGTGCCTCAGCATTTCCATCCCTTTATGTACACAGCAGCCATCAGACCACAGTCACCGATGGCTGCTTCCAGCCGGATTGTGCAACATGTCTCAAAGCTCGCATCATCTCAAGCTGATGATTTAAGCTTTCAATCATCTCAATGAGTACTCAGATGGCCACAGTGATCAGATCTCAATCCAACAGAGCACCTTTAGGATGTGCTGTAACATTTGGAGTAACTGTGTGATGCTATCGTGCCAGCATGGACCAAAATCTCTGAGGAGTGTTTCTTGTTGTTATGTAGCTCCAGAAGCAACAGGGTGGCCAGCCCGCTCCTAATAAAGTAGCCACTGACTGTGTACCCCAGTGCTGATATGTATTTGACTGTGATAAACAAGTATCAGTTGGACTCTAAATAAAATATCACTCTCACTTATTATGAACAGCCATATTTGTGGCTAATAAAGGACTGAAATGAGGACACGAGCATTTTTAAGCCTGTTTACGTTTGAAAACAGTGATTCTTCTACATGCTTTGCGCTTAGCTGAGTGAAGCGACCTGTGAATCCTGCTTCCTTTTTGTTTGCGTTTTGCTTTTCCGTCTCACCTTGAACCTGCACGAGAGAGGCATGAGATCGGCGATGTCTCGCCTCAGCTCAAACGATCCCTCGAGCTGCGTTTTCACGTCGCCGTTTTTGAGTGGAAGGGTAACACGTCCGGGCTTAGCAAGTCTAAATAAGTGCCGACTTTTAAAGCTCTAAAAGGAAACCGTGCTGCAACGCGTGCGATCTTTACTGTGCCGTCAATTCGTAATTGGAACTGGTTCGGAAGTAGACATGGTAACACATAATAAAGACATAATAGATTAGACATAATAAAGACGTTTGTTTTTTTGTTTTCATTCTTGGATATGCCAGTTCAAAGACCTCAAAGATTTTATCAGAGCCACCCGAGTCTGAATCAGGTGCGTGGTGGTGGCTGCTCTACACGTTGTTGGCCGTAGTCTGCGTGTGAAGTCTCAGAGCTGTATAAGTGTCGCTACCTCGGCGATTTAAAACCAGATTGTGACAACGGGTCGATGAGAAATGGAGGCCTGCCGCACGCTCATATGGAAGCGATTTGTCACTCACAAGGTAGACCAGCGCATCCACTGCTTTATCATCCTTTTTATTTTTTAGTCTAATTGGAAGCATAATGTATGAAAAAGAAGCTGCATTCACTGAAGCTTAACAACTAGAGCCTGACATCATGAACTCATCAGGAAAGCGTTTACTGAAGTCAGACAAAGGAAGCAGAAAGAGGTGTTTTCCCACAGACAGCCAGACTTTATTTTTCCAAGTATGACTCAGAGGAGACACCCCCTGCTGGCAGTTTAAACCACTTCTGCAGTAGCATCACTTTTTGACACATAAAAAAAAAAAGCTTCTCTTTACTGATTAATTTCATATTAAGAGGGAGGTTGGTGGTCTCAGAAAGAAGTAATTATTAGAAAGCAGGTATTAACTGCTGTATATCTTATTCTTGGGAAGTCAGTCTTTGGTGTCATTCTGATTTGTTTTAGTTTAGTTAGAATAGATGATTAAGTTCTATTATTTTTTTCCAGATGCTTTTAGCTTTGAGAAGCCATGTGAAACCATGGAGAAGGTCCGCAGTGATTTTTCCATGGACGATGAAACGGAGGGTGCTGAAATAGTGGGAACCCAGACAGCCAGAGGGCCCTCCACGAACCCCCTCAATTTCTCCCTGAAAAACTTCGGCACAGAGCTCAGGTAAGTGTAACGAAATCTTTCCAGGAAATAATCTGTACTCGGACGGGGTTTAAAACGCAAGCATACGGCTCCTTAAAGCCTTGTTCTTTTTTAAAAACAATTTTTTTTTAAGGTCGCCACCAAACAGGCACGACTAGTTTGTCTGCTGTGTTGAGCAAAGAAAGCACTTTTAGTTCATCCAGACACTGGCTGCAGTAGAGGAAATGGTTACATCCATGGTTCACTTGTTTTTCTAGTATGCAACCATCAACAGTTCCCCTTTTTGAGATGTACAACGCATCTATTCAAAAGAGGCAACATGCTGCAATCCTGGAAATGTGACATGTAGACTGGTGTTTGCTTTGTATGCATGCCTTATTAAGGGGATCTTGGAGTCCCAGAGTTTCACTCTAACCCCACACCACAGTGTCTTTTACACCCAGTAACTGCAAGATCATTTTACCTGACCAAATTATCAGTATAGTAGCTGCTTGATATGTGACCGAATCTGCGAGAATTGCAGATCTCAGAGCTAGAGCACTCCCTCCCCTCCCTGTGAAAAGAAGTGGCGAAAGCTCAAAAAAAGACTCCTGCCTGCACTGTGATGTTAACTGCTTTTGTCACATTTATACCCATAACGTTTGAGAAAAGCACCGGCGGTCTGTTGTCACTTTTTTTTTGCCAGGTGGAAGTCAGAAACGTGTGGTTTAAGCACATCTGATATATATAAATATATATATATATATATAGAGAGAGAGAGAGAAGATGTCTGAGGCAGAAATGTGTTCCATTGTGTTGCATACAACAGAAATGTTGCAAACGCCCCAGACTGTAAGGTGTGAAAAACAAGTTTGACACCATTAGCGTTACTTTTGGCCTCTAAATGTTCGTTTCTTTCAAGAAAGCCTTCGTATTTATTATCTTTGTTTTTTTTTCTGTTTGTGTGATGCTGTGATCCCATTGGCCTTTTGCAGCAGCATTAACATTTCCAACATAGCAGAGCTTCAGTTTTCCTCTGTGGATTTGTCTTTTTCATACCCTGTGTTTTCTTTAATCTCTAGAGACCCCCTTTTTTCTTTTTTTTAAGCAATGAAATGTGTGAGAAACCTGTGAGATTAATATATATATATATATATAAAGAAATGATCTCCTGATTTCTGTCAGGAACTCCATGTCTCACCTACGTACGGGTCGGCGCAGCGTGTTTTACACCAGCAGCAGTCCCTCGGAGGACTGGGAGCTCGTCGATCCGCCAAAGGACTTTACTGAACAGAAACATTCGGACACACACAGACGTATGTTCACACTCTGCCTCCTCACTGACCCCCCACCACCACCAACCCTTCAGCCAGGGTTTAACACTCATCCTCAGCTTACATTTATCCCGAGGGTCACAGATAACAGCTGATGAACTTGTGTTCTCCCTCAGATTCCTTTGGATCGGCGTTTACCTTTGATTTTGTGCGCAACCAATCGCGGCCTAAGAAGCTTTTGCTTCGAGACATGATGGGCTCTGGAAAGTTAGGCCGCAGTGCCGAAAGCTCGCCGGTGGAATGTAACGGCAGCAAATCTTTGGAAATGCAGCTTCGACTCCAGAGCCAGCAGCAGCAGGAAGAACTGAGTCGCTTGCAGCAGGAAGAAGCCAAACTCAAGGAAGAGCTGGCCACCCAGAAGGTATAGTAGGATATCTTCTACTATTGTTATTTATAACAGTGTAACACATGTCTATGGATCGGATTGGATGAAAATGTAATATTCTGTTTGTACTGAAAGTGAATGATCCCTGTTTGTAGTGTCTGTTAATACACCACAAGCCTGGGTTTGTGGTGTCTGACCAAGTGGCTCGGTATAATACTGATACTCTCACTATTACGGGAAGTCAGCAAATGATTAGTCATGTTTTAGCAAGAAGCAAAGAAACAGCAGAAAGCATTCACAGCTCTAGCACTCCTTCCCATTATTCTCTGTTCTCTTTTTTCCCCTATTTTAAGGCTAGCTGATTGGTCAAAACAGCTGTGACTAGGCAGAAGAGTAAATACTTACTTAGTAAATACCTTTTTCACCTCTGCGCTTTACTTCCTGGTCCTGTACCAGGAGCACGATCACGGGGAAAAAAAAGTGTAACAAATTGATGTTTTCTGTAACTGATATACGATGCTGAATCTACAGTAATGATGTTTTTATCATTCAGGAGCTGGTAAGGCTACTGCAGCAGACTTTAAGGACCTCCCAGAGCGAAAGGCCACCCGGGGGCCGTCCAGACCCGTCTCCAGATTCGTCAGCAGCCTCAGACCAGACCCAAACTTCAGTACCAACTCAGGAAGAAGTTGCACAGCTGGAGGATCTGCTTAAGGAACGAGATGGTCAGATTCAGTCCATGTGCGGTCACATGGAGCGTCTCGCCCTGGAGAAGGAGAGTCTGCAAAAAGAGCTGAAGGGCCTGAAACTTAAGGTGGGGGAGATAAACGACCAGCTTGGAATGATGATGGAGACCATCCAAGCGAAGGACGAGATCATCATGAAGCTGTCACAGGAAAACTCTGAGCAGAGCGGAAATGCAAATGACGCTGGCTCACCACCACCTCACAAAGAGCTGCAGGAGCTGAGCATCCTCAAGGTAGAGATGGCAAAACTTAAACCAGATTCATGTTATCTTATTTTTAAACTGCCATCAATATTGAGTTTTTTCTAATTCTGCCTGAACATCTTGACACCCCATCTGTCTTATTATCCACCTTCAGGACAGTCTTCAAGGCTACAAATCCCAGAACAAGTTCCTGAACAAAGAGATCCTGGAGCTGACGGTTTTGCGCAGAAACGCAGAGAGTCGTGAAAAGGCTTTAGAAGCAAAGGTACTCTCTTATGTTTTATATTTAATGGTGCATTATCCTGTTAATAGAAACAGGAAGTTTGGTTAGTTTTAGGGGAAGTCCAGTGTGAAGCTCAGCTGGTGCTCCTAAAACTTAATTTAAATTTAAAGCAGGTACAGCTGAGACTTTATTTTGCTCTCTTTTCCACAGTGTACGGCGCTTGAGGCCAAGCTGTGTCAGGTGGAGAGTAAGTACTTGGTTCTTCTTCAAGAGGTGAAGAATCCGGTGTGTTCGTCTTCAGAGCAAAGCCCAGCCCGGGAGGTCATCTCCAGATTGTTAGAAGATGCACTGCAGGGCGAGAACACAGACCAGCAGGAGCATCCGATCTTCAAACCAAACACTGTCAGGTATGTGCCGAAAGCCTCGCGAATAGATCCTTTGGAGTTGATTTGAAAAGAAATTACTTTAAAAATGGCCACTAGATCTGAGTGTCAGGGAGGGGAAAAAGAGAAATCATGAATTTTGGCAAGAGGTTGCGAGAGACCAAACAGCTGGTTTCCGACATTTATAGCAGACGTGAAAATAAATAGTCGAATGTAGGTGTTGTTACCACGGCTACGTGTCATGCTCAGCGCTGTGGCTTACCAAGAAACTTCCTCTGACAGTCATACGAGGGTCAAAAGTTGCAGATCTTTATAAATAATGTTGAGCAGTTATAATATTTCTACCAGAATTAAGCACCATACAACTTCATCGGAAGAAGCGCTGTGTTTTTTTTAATAAACTGTAACAACAGTCCCTACGTATGTTTTTATTGACTGGGAAAACTAGCTCTGCTAATCTGTGTTTCTGTTGCTGAATTCTTTGCAAGCCTGGGCACGCCCTTTGTGGTTCATCAGAAATGTATTCCTACACATTCTGGAAACCCCTCAGTGATTTAAACATGAAAAAAGCCAGTATGTGAACATGTTACTGTTTCAGCTTTGTGCAGCTTTTGGAATTCACCTGCATCCACTGATGGATTTTCTCTCTGTCTTGATGCAATTCTAGCGAGTATGACGTGTACGGCTTCAAGACGGTCCCCGAGGAGGAGGAAGAGGAGGAGAAGCTGATTGCAAAGGTGAGGGCCTTGGAGCTGAAGTCCCTGTCCATGACGGATCAGGAGGTTTCCGTCGGGGTCAAGTGGGAGAACTTTCTTGCCAGCACCATGAACAGAGACCTGGTTCACTCTCCTGAGCTAAAGGCCCTGATTCGTTGCGGTGTGCCACATGGGCACCGCTCTAAGGTGTGGCGCTGGTGTGTTTCTTTCCATGTGAAGAAGTTTCGTGACCACTTGCCCCCAGACTATTATGACACCTTACTAAACGTAGCAAGGGAGAAGCCCAACCCGGCCTCGAAGCAGATTGAGTTGGACTTGCTGCGTACTTTGCCCAACAACAAGCACTATGCCTCTCCGAGTGCAGGTGGCATCCAAAAACTCAGGAACGTCCTGCTGGCTTTCTCATGGAGGAATCCAGATATCGGCTACTGTCAGGGACTGAACAGGTACTGGAGCTGATCTGCTTTCCTTCCTTGTCTCTTTTTCTGGCTTGACGCCATTAACCTTTTTCTTGCATGTTATTCCTTCAGGCTGGCAGCAATTGCCCTGCTCTATTTAGATCAAGAGGATGCTTTTTGGACCCTTATAGCTATCGTGGAGGTCTTCATGCCAAGAGACTATTACACCAAGACTCTCCTTGGCTCACAGGTAACAAAAAAAGTTGAATTTTATTGTACCATGACAGAAGAAGGAACCAGGTACTGCTTATTTTTTAGATTTTACGAACTTCCCTGGTGTGAGTGATTTCATATTCATGTCACTGCTGTTGATGACTTACAGATCAGGAACGCAGACATCAGCACTCTTTGTTTTTCTTTCTGTCTGCTGAATTTGACACCTTTGGGGGGGAAAAGGTGCCCCCATTAAAAACACAAGTCTTGGTTTGGTCCGTACAGGTTGACCAGCGTGTGTTCAAGGATCTGATGAGTGAGAAGCTACCGCGGCTACATGCCCACTTTGAGCAGCACAAAGTCGACTTTTCCCTCATTACGTTTAACTGGTTCCTGGTGGTGTTTGTGGACAGTGTGGTGAGCGACATCCTCTTCAAGATCTGGGATGCGTTTCTGTTTGAAGGACCAAAGGTA
The DNA here is from genome assembly GCA_015108515.1 of Hemichromis elongatus. Classification (NCBI taxonomy): domain Eukaryota; kingdom Metazoa; phylum Chordata; class Actinopteri; order Cichliformes; family Cichlidae; genus Hemichromis; species Hemichromis elongatus. Next base: position 17,664 of record VUQR01010200.1, on the reverse strand, counting down.
AGAGCGTGATTCTGCTCTCATATACCTGAATTCTAGCCTCAGCAGGAAACTGTTTTAAGGTAAATGACTAACCGGTGACGAAAGATCAGTTATCAAGCTACGTGCCAGCACACAACCGCGCATGTTTGCCAGGTGGATCCAGTTGCACGCTATTAAACCTATTATTTATTGCCACCAAGGAACTAAAATTCTTTGGTGTAATACAATTTTAATAAATGATTATTTTTTGTGTACCGGTAAAAGAAAACAAATGCAATAACCAATTTTGAAGATGTGGTAGTCGAGACGATCTGTGCACACAACACTGACTTGGCATCCCCTTATAGAATTGTTAAAGGGAACCATTTCAGCAAAAAGCAAAAATGTGCCCTATTGTGTGTTGATTGAATGATACAAGTTAAAACACTGAAGCTTTAGAGCCTAACTCTTAACAAAACCCTGATATGAACCCAGTCAAAAAAAACCCTGCCTCAGATTAAGGCGGTATTGACTATATTTGGAGGACCTGCTTAGGCAACTGAGGAAAGGTCAGATATGTTCCTGAGTAAATATTGTCATGCTAAAGTCACAAAGGATTTTACGCCATTTTTCTCCACAGATCATATTCCGCTTTGCTCTTGCGCTCTTTAAGTACAAAGAAGAGGAGTTTTTAAAGTTGCAGGACTCCACAGCAATCTTCAAATATCTCAGATACTTCACACGCACAATCCTGGATTCAAGGTACAGTAACTGCACTTTGCTTTCATATTTCTAGTCCTGTGAAAGAATGAAGTTTTTGAGGACAGCCTGTCTGCATCACATTGAAACAGCTTCTCGGATTTTCCCTGAACTGTAGCTAAATTGTACGAGCACTTCACCCGCGGTGTATCGGCCTTGTGCCCGTGCAAACCTTTCATTCAAAATTGAGGATCGCTGAAGCCAACTTCATTTCTTACACAGCAGATGTTTCCTGCTCTCTGAGACGGTGCTTGAGCACAGCCATGATTTGAACTAAATGCAGCATGCTGAGATGCGGTTGTTACAGAGATTGCTATAGGTAGCAGCCCTTGCACTGTGCATGCTTGTTTTATACCGTTTCATTGGTCATTGATATATAGATGTATCAGCTCCAGAGGTTTATGCTTGATGCTGAGAGAAGCATGTATGGTTTTACTAAATTTCAAAGACATTTTTCTTTCTTTCTTTAAAAAAAAAAATCTTCCAGGAAGCTGATGAGCATTGCCTTTGTGGACATGAACCCATTCCCTATGAGGCAAATCCACAGTCGGCGCTCCTTCCACCTGGAGAAAGTCCGTCTCGAGCTGACAGAGCTGGAAGCGATCCGACAGACCTTCCTCAGGGAGCGGGAGACGAGTCAGGATAGAAGGAGCTTTGTCAGCGATGACGAGGAGGAAAACTGACCTCGGGCTTGTCACATTTCTAGGCTGAGCGGCTAAAGTACGGAGACAAAGAGATCATCTCCGCAGAGCGGCGCTGTTCTGCAGTGATGAACGGAGCACTTTCCCCACACCTAATCGTTGGAGTTGGTCTCTGCATCAGAGCTGGATCTACTAACTTTATACATTTTGAGAAAAAAAACACATCAAAAGAACAAAACGTCACAAGCTCGAAAGGGCCCATCAGTATTATCTGTATTCCTGCCATTTCTTTTTTTATTAAATCTAGTAAATGCTCTGTTTTCTGTATGCTTTTGTGTTCACGGATCGGCCGAAACAACCTGTGGCGCAAATCAGTATTTTCAAACAAATGGCTGCGATCCATTTCCTTTTTATAGCTGACTTTTAAATGTGTTGAAGGAGTGATTGTGTCATTCATTTATGCTGTCATCTCCCACCCTCTCACAATGTTTGTGTTTTTATAGTTTTTATTTTCCTCCGCTAAATTGCCACTCAGACGTGCGTGCGCACAAATCACGTATGCTGAAAATGAAGATGTTGCTGAAACTTTAAAGTCTTAAGGCCTTCGAGCGTGTATGTAACATTTCCGGTTGTATTTTTCTTCAAGGGAAATGTCCAAAGCCACATTTTCATTGTATTATCAGTTGCAGAAAGAACATGCTGAGCAGCAGTGCACATGTGTTTCTGTAAGCCATCAAACTAATGTGAGCCAGTATTGTCTGTTTTTAAAGCATTATTGGTTTATTTTTATTTGGGAGGTTTTTATTGGCTATAGATTTTGCTATTCGTGTTGTTTGAAATAGTTTAGGAAGTGTTCAAATTCTTACAAAGACATATCTAAAAAGTCCAAACTGTATTGCACTGGATTGAATCAGTAGAGCATCTGATATTGCAAAGATCAGTGAATCCATTTACACGGTGTTGGGTTACGCAGTATTTGCATGCTCTTGGTTTTTCTATGTGTGTCTGTGTGTTACATGTTGAAACGTCCAGTTTCCTTGTGCGCAGTTTTATTTTATTTTTTTTATGTTTCTGAGCCCAAACCACTGGTGTAAATGCTGATTGTAGTTACATTTGTTGTCCTCAGTGTGGCAGTGTGGCATTGGTTTACCTGGCGTTGCTTGGCTCACAGGTACCCTCCTCACAGTTTGACTGCACTTGAAGTGGCTGGAAAGTCACGATGATTGTTATATTAAAAGAAAAAAAAAATGGAAATATCTGGTTAAATATATGAGGGAAGCATTTCACCGTATTGCCAAATATCTCTGCCATTTTCATAATCAGGTACTTTAAAGTTTCCTCTTCACTGGGATCTCCAGTTTCCTGCACCAGCGTGGAGGGAAAGCTGATATTCCAAGCTTCAAAAGCTGTTTATATTTGACCAATCAGCTGTTAAGTGAAACTTTTCAGTCTCCTTGAATGGGATTTTGTGCACTGATGTGTTGTTTACACCCTGCTCTAGTCTTAGTTTTAATTCGCCACAAGAGATCTGCTGTCCCCACTGATCACCTGATCTGATGACCAAATGGAAAAAAAGGAAAAAAAATTTTTTTTTAATGATGTAAACATAAATGAAAAATAGGCATGTATTTGTATTTCTTCCTTTGTGAGAGCAGGCCTCGCACAAAGATCTTGATTGGTTTACAGTTAAACTTGTGGGGTTTTTTTTATAAATATAAATGTCCACAAATTGTCAGAAGGCTCATACAGTAAGTTTTTATGTTTACTCAGTTTCTCTTTTAAGCCTAGTCCCCCCCCCCTCCCCCCGCCTTTCCCTTTTACACAGAATAAGCTATATTTGAAACAGTCTTCTCTTTATTTTCCCTTTACTCTGTGTCTTTTTCTCTGTGTGGTTTTTCCTAGCATTGTATTGCACAATTTTATTGGCAGTATGACTTCCGAATATCATATCAGCACTTCGCCTTTTTGTATGTATATCACTCATCTTGCTCATTGTTAATCATTTTCACCTAATGAAAAATTTTTGTAATATTAGTTCAATAAACAATTTGCTGGCTGAATGTGTTGTCTGCAGGGTTTTTAATATTTTCCTCATTCAAATGCTCGTTCAGACAGGTCTGTTAGGATGTACTGAGCAGTTATCCGAGCTATCTTTACTGACAGCCTGCCACGCTCGCGCTGCACTTTCATAATAGAGCCATCAGAGGGAGGGACTTTGCGCGCACACAAAAGCCTGATGGTTCTTCCACCGGTGACAGAAAACAACAGTCATTCACCCTGGAGGAGCTGCTTTCTGACTCAGCTGCAGCTATGGGACGAGGAGACCAACTGTAGAAGACGTGGACGCTGATGCACGTTTATCATTAGCTCTGCAGCTGACTGAAGGTAAGACCCGGTGCGAAAAACTCATGAAACTTGCCAGAGAGGAAGTTTGTGGTATTTCAGCTTGTGAACATCTTTTTTTCTCTGTCTCTGTTCACATTTGTGTATACATACACATTCACTCCCATGCTGCACAGTTAGCATTTTATATCTAAATCCTGATTCACAATTGTCACAATGGTCATATTCTGTTATTTACAAAGCCCATGTAACTGCCACTCTCAACCTTTTAAGCCAGACATAATGTTTCACAACAGATGCCCTGCCCTAATTAGCCAGAAATGTTCTTTTCATTTGTAATCCTCCTTATACACTGTTACACTGCCCAGACGCTGTTGTGCGAGTTGTAATTTAAAGCCTGTAATACTAGTGAAGAACAAAAAGGACCTTTTTTGTCTATACTGTGTTATGGTGTTAAGGCTTTATCAAGAGCTCTAATTCAGCAAACGAATACCTTACAGCAAGCTGCAACTTGTAGTAAACATTTTCATCACTGCGCTCAGAAACCAACTCCTCTTTGTGTCAGCAGGGTTGGACTTGTGGTGTGCAGGAAGACTACTCCTGGGGAGGCACAGCAACTGGCTTTGCTGGAGCATATTAAGGAGGCTGTTTTGCATATCTGTTTTACATATTAAGGAACTACATCAATGAGGACGCCCGGCATGGCGGTATTCAAGCAAGAGAATGTGGAGGATTTTTATGAAATTGGAGAAACGCTGGGAAGGTGAGGATTTGTTCATGATTTGTGTTTATGAAGGATGTGAATGAGAGGTTATTTTAACCCCACCTCTTAGAATAGGATCCTTCGCAGTTTGTGTGAGTCAGAGGGTGAGTCAGTTTCCCTTGCAAGTGCTTGATCTGGTGGTCCTCCTCCTGTGTATGTAGGTATGCAAACAGCTGGCTTGTCTAAGCTTGAACTGGGGAGTGTTGCTGGGTTAAAGTGGGCTGAAGTTTACAGCAAGAGATAACATTCCAAAACTAAACGCACTTGAAGAAAAGAAAACAGCTGTGTTTGGGGGTCAGATTTGTGAGTCTGGGAATGCAAATGAATTGTGAGCGATTTGCTTTGCATTATCTGGGTGTCGAAGTGCTGTGAATAAACTCTGTAAAGAGCAGACATGAAGGAAACTGAGGAAATAAGTTACAGGAAGTTGGTAGATTACAATATGGATTGAGGAAGCTACGGCAATTTTGCACGGAAGGACAGCTTGGGCCTGTGCACCACTCGATAACAGATTGAGCGGGTGTAAAAGCAAAGCATCTGACCTGTAGCCTTTCACCATTAATCCCAATATGCACTGTGTCCCAGTCTTTGTTGGGACATAGCTGCTCTGACACACCCTGATCCAGACCTGCTGCTGTAATGAATCCTTCAGCTCTATGAAAAAAAAAACAGAAGAGGAAGAATTTTCAGTAATGGGCTTGTGTGGCATGAAAAGTTCAAATGTGTAACTATGAAATAATTTTACGGTAATCAGGCAACTTTCTTGAACAAAAATGGCTTGACTTTGCAAGAAAGCGCTCACATCTGAAGGTTGAAAATAATGACTCATGAAAAGTTAATTTATTCATTTATTTTATTGATCAGCTATCTAATACTTTATGTAGTTTACAAAGTAAATAGAGTGCAAGCACCATTTAAAATAAAAAGTACTATGATTGATAATTGCACATGACGTTGTAACATTAGAGTGTTTTTTCACAGACAGGCAAAGAGCAAGAAGGCAAAACAAACACGACCGTTTGCACAGAGGCAACTCAAAAGCTGCTCATATCACCACAAACTGGTAGATGATTTATTAGGTTACACCAAGCCATACGTTGAAAGTCGGAAATTCTTTTAAAGGACTTTATAAAGCTTAAAAAAAAAAGTTAAGATACCTTTAAAACCCCTGCAAGACATGACAGACGTGGGAATGTGTTGTTCAAAGCTGAGTCGGTTTTTATGAGAAAACTTTTGCCTGAAAAACAAAGAGGACTCCACTGTGGGCTGATTTTTGTGCATGTCAAAAATATGTGACACTTTAAGCTACTGTGGTTAAAAGCCCTGGTTAGCTTCCTGAGTCACCAAACCTGTTACATGTTATCAGTGTCTTTCTGCAAAAAGACTTTTTCACTCGCATGTTTTCTAGTGAGCCTTGGGGGACGTGTTTCAGCCCACCCACAGTTTTGAAGGCCTCGCGGGTTCGGACCCCTCCACTCACATACCTCAGTGGAACTGTTACTCAATTGTCCTTTAAGAGGGTGGGGAAATTTGGCAGAGGAAGGCAAAAACTGTGTGACGTATTTGAGATGTCCTGTGCTGTGGTACTGTTGCACCATTTATGGAAAGTGAATTATTCATTTTGACAGCTTTTAATGTCTCACTGCCCTGAGAAGCAGTACTGAGTGGCTGTTTCCACTAATGACACAGAGTTTTGGGTAAACCTGTCAGCCCTTTGACATGCGGGGCATGCTGTTACAAGTGTACCTGTCTTTCCATTCGACTCATGACACTTATGACATCATACAGTACAAAGTGGTAAAGTCCGAACCAAAAGATGCGTTTAACGTGAAGCGGTGAACTGTAACTGAGCATCAAGGTAAGGCTGAGAACAAGGACTTCATTGGAGATGGTGGACCCTGTTTACAAGTGAGTTTGTGTCCTTGTTGGCTCATAACGACTGATAGCTTTTAGTAGATAAGTAGTGCTGTGGCCATGAAACAACCATGAGAAAATGCATTATCTTTGTGAGTCAGTGTCACCGCCCCTCAAAAAAAAAAAAAAAAAAGCAGACTTCCTCCAAAAGTTGAAGTCACTAAATTTACTTTACACTATGGTTTCACTCTGACTTCCTGGCAGCTTTCATGTTGACTTCTAATGGTAATCCCTTGACTTTTTGTCTAGCTCCACTGTGACATTATTGCTATGTGTGAAAGGTACAGCGAGTGACGTGATCCCAGGGTGAACTCTATGACTCTGACGATGTCTTAAAATTGAATCTGGTCTCTTTGTTTATTTGAGGCTTCTTACAAAATACTCGTAAAAATTACTCTGTCCTGACAGTAAGATAGATTTTTAAACATTAGTTATACTAACAGGAATGGAAAAATTCCTGTGGCACAGCAGTATGTTTGTCACTGCTTAAGTTGACTTTGAGGTGAAAACACATCTGTCCATAAACACAGGTTGACACACTTTGGGCTCTCCAATTTGTAAACATTGCAGGAGCATCTTCCTGATATGCAAAATATTTTTCCAGTATCTATGTGGGTTTATTTAGGAGAAAATGATTCAGACTAACCTTTTTACAAGTTTTCTTTATGGAATATCCAGAGGTTGCGATGCAAATTTTAGGTTGCGGTGCTCAAACAATAAATGTGTTGAAATGAACAGAGCCCACAGGGCAGGCACACAGCTGTTTCAGATTACTAAAAAGTACTAGAATTTCTCTGCAGAGATTTGCTCTACACAGTGTCTCTATAGCTCTGAGACATTCCTGCTGTTGTGCAAGTTGGGGTGGGGTGGGGGGGGGAGAGAGTTTATTCGGTGCAGCCTAACTGAAGGACCTCCATGTTGACCTTTTGGACATCCCTCAGAGTTCCAATACTGACAGAAGTTGTCCCATTACAAACAACACTAATGCCTCACAGATGCCAGTGTGTGCGTGTGTGGCTGGACTTTAATACCAGTGGGAATCTAGAGATTACTTTAGGGCTTAAATGTGGAAAGATTTCACTTACAGCATAAAAAGCAGAAAATGTGGCCGGCAAATTGGGTTTTTCAAGCACTGGGAGAATTTTAAAAGTTGGAGTTGCTTCTTTGCAGCCCTCCTTGGCATTTGGTTAGTTGCCTGGTTAGGAACAGCTCTCTGGGTCAACAGCGAATCTGGCGCTCTTTGTCATCCCGGCGGTTGCTCAGTTGAGAAATATGTTTAAATATTGGGTCGGCGCCACTCGTCCGAGCATTTTTTCAACCTCGGCTGTGGCTAATGACCTTCAGCTGTTGGAAGTGGAAATTCTGCGGAGAGATGGCACTTTCAGCCCCACTGGTCGGCTTAGGGCTAAGACAGACGGCATGCCTGGCCTGTTGTGGAATACCAGCCCCCCAGCATCGCTTTCCGCTGTTAGTCTACACTTGATAACAATGCTGAAGTGAAGCCCCTCCGCTGACGTTTGTGTTGGGTGCTTTTTCGCACATGAGCTACAACTAACATTTCAAGGGCTTTTTCTATTTGCCATTAGTTATCAGGCAAATCAAGGGGACTGCTCATGCCCCTGTGACAGATCAGTTCCTCCCCTTGGGGTAATTGATGGATGTTTTTGCAAGTGGAATTCACTGAGTGACTTCCCCACCTCTTCAGTTAACACATTATCATCTCGAGGGTGGAGACAGCAAGAGGGAGGATCTGAGATTCCATGAAGCTGCGCTTTATCACTCCACCCGCTCTGTTTTTATTTTCCTTTTAAGGAATGTGTGTGGGATTCTTTGTGGATTATTGCTTTAACGTATATTTCCCCACTCTCCCTTTTTTCCCCCCCCTGCAGTCTCTGCTGGGACGTGTTCACACATGAATTATATGATCTCAATATTAACAGCAAGGGCCTTAGGCTATCAATGTATTTCCAGAACCTTAAAGCTATAGGAAAGACATCAAATCAATTTAAGTTAAGGAGTCCCTTGTCTTATTAGATGGACAGGTGAAACAACCCCCATGTATTTCAATGCAAATCCCCTTACAATAAGCACTGCTGCCCTTTAAAGAAGTTTACACGCTTGTTTTTTTCCTCTTGTGTGTCAGAGATGTTCAGTTTTTTGTTGACGTGCTGCTGTATCAGACTGCATCATATTTGTGTAAAAGTTTTAAACGTCACCTCTTCAGTGAGGTTGTTATTAAAAGTCTGGGTTTATGTGGTCCTGCATTTACATAGTTTTATATTGTTATTTTTGTTCATGTTTCATAAGAGGCTTAGCATAGTCAATGTAACAGCTCCTAGGTGTGATCACAGAGCACCAGACAGGGGGTGCCACAAAAACGTGAAAACTGGCTCAACCATCTCACACCAGTATAAGGTTACAAAGACAGTAGCTGGTTTAAAACCACAATATACAGTTTTGTTGTATTTAATCACTTAATTTGTTTCAGGATGCACATTGTAAACAGCCTGAAAAAACAAGTGTGAACTGTTTTGTCTGTGGTGGGTGTACAGATCTTCCTTGCACACCCCCTTTTCGCCCTTTTTTCTTTTCCACTGCTGCAGTACAAGCGGGGGCTCTCACTCACCGACAGCAGAAGAAATGTGGCAGGTAAAGCAAGACTCTGTTTAAGTCTGGCTATTCTTAGTCCTCTAGACATACACTGGACAGCCTCTCACAGCCACTCTGGAATTTCTGTGTGGACAGTTATGCCCAAAATTCATGAAATGCCTGCCAATTATTGTCTTTCCCCCTCTTTGAGAGTCCCCCCCCCTCCACAGTGTCACAATGTGTTTGCGCTGAAAACATAAAAATTCTTCAGTCCTCAAACTTTAATGTGTATTACCCAACCATTCCCTCCTATTTAGTAAAACTCTTGCCAGCTCTGTCACCACATAAGCTCTTGTATGTCATTGTGGCCTCATGCAGAAGGATGAGAAGCTTGGTGGGCAGGTCATCCCGCAGCAACAGGAAACAACAAAGCAGCAGTAGTATGACGGCAAGCTTACTCAAGTGCTGGTCTGATATTAAAGCCACAGAAATTTCCCTCATATGTGGGATTACTTCTCATACTTCATACTTCTCATTTAGTCTGTCAGTAGGCAAGTTATGAGTGTCGTGATTTATGCTAGGGATGAGTGAAAACAAAGGATGTTATTCCACCAACTGGAGTCAGTACTGGACCTCAATAATAATAAGATGCCATTAAAGATGTTGTAAGCTCATGTCTATCACGTCTATCGAACATTCAAAACAAGAACACAATGATTCACTGAAAAATATCCTCAAAGCTACACACCTCTGTTGTGATTTGTTTTTCTTTTAGCGGAGTAGACACTTTAGCTTACGCCACTCAACTTGGCAGGAAGTTAAAAGGAGTAGGAGGACAGAGGCTCTCTCAGCACCACCAGATTGTCTCATTGTCTCGCCAGGAAACAGGAAGTGATGGACCGTACCACATTTTTTCAGTCATCTTTGTACCACAGCTTCCTCACCAATATCCGTCTTATAATATCCTGTGGCTAAATTCAAAAGACATTATTAGAAATTGTTCTGTTGCTTTAAAAAAAAATAAAAAGATGGAAGATACTACAAATCCTGATGCACGGAAATCCGTTGACACGTTGTCTGATAATGGGTGTAACGAGAAGATTGTTCAGAGATCACATGCTCCACCAAAATGCAGGGGGTTACTGCTTTTTCCCGTGCTCTGTATGCTCTGTTGGTACTTTTTGTGGTGATTGCTTCTCTTGTGTCTGCAGTGGGCAGTTTGCGATTGTCAAGCGATGCATAGAGAAGAGCACAGGCAATAAGTATGCGGCCAAGTTCATCAAGAAGTGCCTGAGTCGGGTCAGCAGACGGGGTGTGAAAAAAGAGGAGATTGCGAGGGAAGTGGACATCCTGCAGCAGCTTCAGCATCCCAACATTGTAGCGCTCCACGATGTTTACGAGAACCGCACAGATGTCGTGCTTATCCTCGAACTGTGAGTCATTGCAAGATTCTGCAATGAATCGCAATATCCACACATTTACAAGAATAAAGTTTCATCATGCTTTTTTAAAATGTCTTTTATTGGGTTTATGAAAAGTTGCAGTCTGTTGAATGTTTTACAGGAATACTGTAAAATAGTAAAAGTTCACTCATGTGTGAGTTTATTTCTGTTTGTTGAAGCTGTGTTTGCTGAAAACTATTTGCCCCCGATCACGTCCGCCAGAAAGTACCAAATGTCTCTCGCAAAGTCAATAATGCTTGTGCTGAAAAGAGGCCAAAACGGGCCCCCGTCTGGGGTCACTGAGTGCCTAGAAACATGACAGGCCTGATTGGGACTAATTGAAAAACTCAGACAAAAAAATATGACTGATGGCTACAGAATGACTCACTGTCCTTCGTTCTCGTTTTCTCTGTATGGATGGTAGAGAACATCGTGCTTATGGGCCAAGGTTTCATACCATTTTTTTCAGTCATGTTTATGGAAAAATACATTGGTCCATAAGTAGGGCAAATGGACTAAAAACAGACGCAAGTTGGCACCACAAACAAACATATCTCAGGCATCCAGGGCTTGTGCATCCAATTTCCTGAGAACACACTTTAGATAAAAGTCCTAGCGAGGGCTTGTTCCAGATTGTCTGAGCCCACAGTCACCGAGTGTCAGTGTGTATTTGTGTGTGTGTGTGCGTGCGCATGCATTCATTTGTGCGTGTTGCAGGGTCTCTGGAGGAGAGCTGTTTGACTTCTTAGCTCAAAAGGAGAGTCTCAGTGAGGAGGAGGCCACTCAGTTTATCAAGCAGGTCCTAGATGGAGTGCAGTACCTCCACTCCAAGAAGATTGCACATTTTGATCTAAAGGTAAACGTGCTTCTCCTGCGCTGCGCATCCTAAACTGTATTTGTTCTCTGTGAAACAGTTAAACTGTATTACTACGCACAAGCTATGCTAAAAATACCTTACATATATGCATCTACATACTTATAGCAGGTGTTTAATGTACGCATCACACAGTTCTGCACTTGTGATTCACACATCCTTCCTGTTTTTTGTGGCCACCATCCACACTCTCAGATACCGACACCTCAAGGTTATCTCTTTACTTTCAAAGCCGTATCGCCGACGTTTCTATCTGAAAGTCGCTACCCTGTCTCTTTTTTTTTCTAGCTATGAACCTATGTTCCCGAGGTCTAGTTTCACCAGCTCGGTCTGCTATAACACCCATTAACCCTCCTGTTTAACCCTATTTTAACTTGGAATTTGACTTGAGAAATTCTTATCCCCCTTTTTGATTAAAATAAAGATTCAGAACAGCTAAATAAACCCAACCCAACCCAAATACCCTAACCCTTCAAAGTCGATGTGAATGGTTCCTGATTTGCAGACCTATTATATAGCACAAAGCCAAAGGGCAGCGCTGGGAAACAGGAAGCCCCTTTGACAAGTTTCCACAAAAGCCCACATCTTACTAATTGAATACAGAACTGGGTGATAGTGTTCTTTTTTTCCATTTATGTCCCATATGAATCTGGAGAGCATATAATAGTAGAAATGTAAGAATGGCCCGTTGTGAGTTCTCTTCACTGCTGATGCTCTGTGTTGATAATTGAAGGGAAAATAACAACGCACTAGGTGCTTGATTCATTCACGCCTGAAGCCTTGATTTTCATTTCATACTGACACACCCTTGAACCAATTAGGACTAATTGTTTTTCTTTAATGCTTACACAAGAGGAGGATTCCTCCAGGTAACTCATTCGTTTTGCATGTATTACCAAGCCCTGCTATTAGTGGAAATCTGCTGACATACATGCTTTGTTTCTTTATTTGCATTGCTGCAGCCTGAAAATATAATGCTGCTGGACAGGAATGCCACCCTACCCCGCATCAAATTAATAGACTTTGGACTAGCACACAAAATAGAAGATGGGGCAGATTTCAAAAACATTTTTGGCACCCCTGAATTTGTTGGTAAGTTTTTTTTTCTTTTCTTTTTTTGAGTTTGAAGATTTTAATGAGATGCTCGGTGTTCGGCCAGACGCTGTTTGTGATTGTGAGTGCGTGTTGTCTATTTTCAGCTCCAGAGATAGTCAACTATGAGCAACTGGGCTTGGAAGCAGACATGTGGTAAGAGCTTTTAATTACCTCTGACTCTGCTGACATCTGCACAACAGGTTGCAGTGCATAACTTTGGTTTAATCTTGCTCTTCTTTTCACAGGAGCATCGGAGTCATCACATACATACTGTAAGTTGAGATTAATCACGTCTGGGAATTTTAATGTATCTACGATTATCGATTAAGTCATGCATGCAAACGTTTGTGCTGTTGTTTCAGTTTGAGCGGCGCGTCGCCTTTCCTCGGTGACACAAAGCAGGAAACGTTAGCAAACATCTCGGCGGTGAACTATGAATTTGATGAAGAGTTCTTCAACAGTACCAGTGAGCTGGCCAAGAACTTTATCAGGGGGCTTCTGGAGAAGGAAACGAGGTAAAAAGAAAAAAAAAAGACAGACAGAAAGAAATTAGGTTGCTAACAAATAGGTCAAGGCCAAAGGTCAGGTTCGAAATTTCATTACAAAGCCCAGTACCAGGTGGGGCTATGCTGTAATAAATCCCAATGATGACCCACATGAGAATAAACAGTCCGCCAGTAAGGATTTATTTCTGCTACACAGTGTGATAAATGAAATGAGAAAAGCAAACTATTACAAAATGTTGCAAAAACTCTTTGTAAAGTGTGATCCTCTTCTTACTTTCTAACATGTGTTTCCATTTAAGTGTTTACATGCACCTTCAGGAAACTGAATATTCCCGTGGAAGTTTGTTCTCACTGTAATCCTTAGAGAGTCACCGTCTGCTGCACGAGTGACCTACATGCCCTGTCTGATGGAGTTGTTCTGGCATATTTACACAGCTGCATTTTCTTTTTTAGAAAACGCATGACCATACAAGATGCATTGAATCATCCTTGGATTAAGGTATGGACATGATTTATGCTGTCATGTTGCATGGTTTGTATCATCTGTGACTGTTGTCGGCACTTCATTTCCCCCTCCACCCCCAATTCTATGTGGAGTAAAACCTATTGAAGCTAATGTCAAAGATAACACACAGGGTAGCAGCCTCTTCTTTTTACTGGAGAGGTAAATCTGTTTTTAAAGTGAAAAGAAATTTGACCACTGTCTCAAAATTCCAGTGTTCACTCCCACTAACTGTGTACTTGTCCTGGATAGATGTTTCCATACTGTCCCACAGTTAAAGTATGTATATTGTTCCTGTTTGGGAATTTTTGTTTTTCCCGTCACATCTCACACTCATCTCATCCATCTTCATGCCATCTGCAATATTCCTTTTGTCTACAAAGTCAGTGGTCTGACTTTTGCAACATCTCGCTAATTGTATTTTGATGGAATGGAAACTTAGCATTGTGCTGTGGTGAAGCCGTCTACCCCCCGCTCAGACTGATGAAATGCATGTGAGTTGTGTTTTGCTGTGAAGTCCTCATCCTGTTTTGATGCTAGCATGGATCCGGGAAACCTTACACGCTCACCAGGAATGTTTGCTGTTTTTTGGCACCCCTTATCAGCCGTGGCTGCTCTGGGGTCACGCACTAATCCTCCAGTGCCACGTCTGCTGGGATTTTTCTCTGCTATATATGTTTTCAAGATGCAACAATAAGACATCCTCTCACTCAGTCTCCCTCCCCCACCCCTACCCTTCTGTCTGAAGTCATGCGGTCACATGAAGGAGGACAGCGCCCCCTCTGAGAAGAAAGCAAAGCAGTTGAAGACAAAACGTCTTAAAGAGTACACTATCCAGTCGCACTCCAGCATGTCCCAGAACAACACATATGCCAATTTTGAGCGTTTTGCACATGTAGTGGAAAACATTGGATTAATGCAAATGGGATTGTCCAAGGTGGCGGAAGCTTACCACACCCTGCAGGGTGACATAGAAGCACTGCTCTCCATTTACAATGACAAGGAAGCTTGGTACAAGGAGGAGCATGAGACCGCAAAGAAACAGCTCTCGCAAGCCTGCCATGAGTTTCGCAAAGTGGAGGCCACCAGGAAGCTGGTGCAAGAAGACATAAAGGCAGTAGATGTTTGTCTTGAGAGCATCAGCAAGAGGTACAACCACAGGCAGGGCCAACTGGATGCTCTGAGGCAGGAGCTGAACTCTGACCTCCAGTGGCTCCAGGATCTGATGGGCTCTTTGCATCCTGAGGAAACTAATGGTAGCATCCATAACGGAAGTCTGAGTACACATGTAAAGAAGGCACTGGAGGACCTGCTGCATCTGACTTGTGAAGGAGAAGTCTGCTCTGAGGCTGAACAGCCCCTCTCTTAGTCTGACTGACATAACTATTGAAGGCACACTTTTATCATCCTGAAAAATCTTTTGAGAGTCAACTATTTTTCTTTTTGATTTTTTGATTTTTTTAAAAAACTGCACTCTTTAAATTTTATTTATTTGTATATTTTCTTTATTGTACAAAAAAAAAAGATAAAGAGATAAAGGAGAAGACCATTACTTCAGCTAACATTTCTGCATGATTAATCGTTAGCTAAGCTGAAAACATCGATAAAGACACCATCAATTATAGAAATCTGAGTGCATTAAGTTTTGCTGTTATTTTAACCAAATATCTACATTCTGGGAGGAGACCACAAGGAATGCCCCTAACTCCACGGGGACTAGGGAGAAGGGGGTTTTTGCCTCTGCTTAGACTGCTGCCCCAAGCGTTGACATCTCTTTTGTTGACTTTTGACAGAGCCTGCCTGTTTTCTTTAGTAGGCCTAAGCTAAGCTGAGCTTCAATTTCTTACTGGCTCTGGCATGACATACAAGTACTGATCTTACCAGCAGCTACAGCATGAAACATGATTAGTCCTGTAACTGGGATAGGTGGCACAATATTTTATTTTATTCATTTATTTATGAATTTTTTTTATAACACAAATGGATTTATTAAACTACATTTATTTATTAATTTGGTATTTTCTGCCTGAGCATTTAGCAGATTATTTTAGCTGATTTAGTAAAACTAAATCAGGAAAACAAATGTACTGTGCAATGCTTCTCTTAGTGGAGTGAATCATATGTTCAGCCGTTTTTTATTGACTATTGAAAGTTTTTTTATTCCATTTTTCTTTTTTAATGAAATGATCATTAATTATTTAATACCCCATGTGTAAATGATGGTGTTTTAAAAGAAATAATCCTTTTTATGGATTTAAATGTGATCTATTGCTGAATGTTGATTTGTTTTTATTTTGAAAATATTTCCTTTTTCTTTCTTTGAGATGTTTTTGTGCTAACCATAAAAACAGCATCTATGATAAGATGTTATCTGATTAAAAATTTCTCACTTCCTTTGCAGTATTTCCTCAGCGTCTCAACACTCAGCACTCTTTTGTCTTCGTACGCTGACATTTTACACTGTTGACAACCATGAAATAAATGTTAATTAGAGATTACGACTGTGTTTTTCAAATTCCTGTGATTCATTAACTGAAATGTCTTCATGGTATAGCTGATTCTATTAGACGAGCACATGCGCATAGCTGACGTGAGTCACAGTTCTGCTTTCTGACATCTCACTGTGTTTCTGCAGCCTGTGAATCCCAGACAGGCCTTGGTGAAGAGACTATCAGTGGTCAACTTGGAGAACTTCAAGAGACAGTATGCTCGACGCAGGTGGAAGGTAAAATGCAGCCCTGGTACCAACTTGGACTATTGCTTAAATGAGGACTGCATAAAAAAATGTTGCACGTATCTTTCTTTGTAACCCATTTCTTTTTACTTTTGTCTGTTTCAACAGCTGTCATTCAGAATTGTGGCTCTGTGCAACCACCTAACACGAATCATGAAGAACCATAAGAATGAGAAGCTGCCTGAGGAGGATGGGGTAGGTTGCTGTTCAATGGTTTGCATTAAACTTAGCTTAAAAGTTTTTGTTCTTTACCAGACATCAAGCTGCTCTCATGTATATTGCTTCAGCCAACAGCTTGTTGCAAATACACTCCCCAGTCACTTTATTAGGTACATCTTGCTAGTGCCAGATTGAACCCTTTTGCCTTCTGGACTGCCTTAATTCTTCATGGCAGAGATTCAGAAAGGTTTTGGTCCATGTTGATGTGATTGAATCACACATTTGCTGCAGATTTATTGGCTGCAGACCCGTGATGTGAATCTCCCGTTCCACCACATTCCAAAGGTGCTCTGTTGGACTGAGATCTGGTGATTTTGGAGGGCATTTGAGTACAATGAAGTCATTAATATGTTCAAGAAGGTAGTTTATGATGTTTTGACCTTTGTGACATGGCAGCCATGAGGAGATGGGTACTCTGTGGTGTTTAAACGATGCACATTTTAAACTAAGCGACACAAAGTGTGCAAAAGAGTTATCCCAACATCATTAAACTACTAGCCTAAACTTGTAATCCATGCACACATGGATCTGTGCTGTTCATGTTGTTTACTCCAAGTTCTGATTCTACTATCTGAATGTCGCAGCAGAAATCTGAACTTATCAATGGGCAATGATTTTTCAATCTTCTGTTGTACAATTTTGGTGAATCTATGTTTCCTGGTTAATAGCTTCTTTTTCTGGCCATTCTCTGTAAACCCTAGAGATGGTTGTGTGGCAAAAAGCTCAGTAGATCAGCAGTTTCTGAAATATTCAGAGCAGCTCGTCTGGTACCACGCCACATTCAACATCACTTAAATCGCCTTTCTTCCCCGTTCTGATGCTCCTGTTGAACTTGAGCTAGTCGTGTTACTTTACTTTACTTTACACATTACCACTTACTAAAGTAGTATATAGATAGACAGATAGATGTAGATGTCTAACTATTTCTCTCGTTGTAAAGGTCATAGTGTTGCAATGTAATAAGCACGGTTTTATCCTGCTATATGATGCTGGAGCTAAAAAAAAAAATGATTAGACTAGATTAGATTCAACTTTATTGTCATTACACATGTACAAGTACAGGGCAACGAAATGCAGTTTAGGTCTAACCAGAAGTGCAATAAGCAGCAAGTGCAGGATAAAGTAAAATAAGTTATGGGTATATATAAAGTGATATGTGCAGGAAGAGACTGAATAATATTTACAGATGGATGTACAGTAGTATGTAAATAATATACAGTTTGTATTAACTATAAATATTAACATATGTATATGTATATGTAGTGGGTATTTATATTTACAGTTGGATATGTACAATGTAGTGCAATGACTATGTGCAAAAATGT
>VUQR01010199.1:25996-41242 GCA_015108515.1 Hemichromis elongatus | reverse complement strand
TTTCATCGAGAGCTTATACGGCAAGCTTGAGGCGGGGAGGTAAACTTTTGGCGATATCAGAGTGAAGGTTTATAGCGTGTGTATCCGAAAGTGTTTGCGCGCCGTCAGCCCAATGTTCACCACAGTCCGTCGCAGCGATAAATAAGTGCGGCCACGACCGAAAGGGAGAGGCACCGAAGATAGGCTCCAGATATGAAATGAATATGCACAGAGACGATTCCGTCAAACAGATTTGTTGCTGTCTGCCGCCGGGCTGCTAAGGAATAAAATAACAATAACCGCGATAACAATAAGAAGAATAAGAAGAATAAAAAAGAGAGGAAAGAATCGGGCGACCTGCAGAGCGAGAAGAGAGCCGAGCGGAAAGGACTGCTGTGCGGGGGGACGCAAAGGGACTCGATCTGCATGTGAGACCGCTGGTCCACTCACACCGGAGGCAAGAGATGCAGCCTGCGAGCAAGCTCCTGACTCTGATTCTCCTCATCTTCATGGGCACAGAACTCACCCAAGTAGGTGGATTTTGATTTTTTTTAACGCCATTTTCCCCACTTCTTTTTTCCCCTGAAAGCTAGAACTAGCGGTTAATTGGCTCCAGATCCACAAAGAGATTACCCGCTTTACCTCGCATGAACGAGCCCGGTGAATTAGCCCTCTACAACCTACCCCAGCTTAAACAGATTAACGGGCGGGATTACACGATGTGAATACATCGTGGTTGACGGGGCGCGGACAGGTCCAGGAGAGCCCCTCCGTTCAGTGCCTCTGACAAAGCAGCCAGATAGAGGGAGAGTACTGCACGGTCGGTCAGTTTCCTCACCATCAACTGGTCCGATTAATCAGCTGCAGCACCATCCTAGTACGATAGAACAGGTTGCCTATAGCATTGTGTGTGTGTGCGTGCGTGCGTGTGTGTGTGGTGGGGGGAGGCCATTGTTCAGGGATGCTCTTAAAAGAGGGGCTCCACAACCAAATGCAGAGTCTCATAGAAGGTGTTCTGAGCATGCTCCGTGACCACAGTGTGACTTGCTGGTGCCTTTGTAAAGGGAAGCGAACACTTGAGTCCAGCAATGTAAAGCCACTCAGCTCAGTCGTTTTTAGACACTGCCATCACTAAAGTGCATATGTGGGATTCTTTACTAGAACTATGAATTACTTCATGGCGTGTTTAAACACCATTTGTAAGAGTGCATAAAGCAGATACTGTTGCAGTAAATTGCTAGCTTTGTAAAAGATCACAAACAATAGGCTTTAGTGGTTGGGGAGAGAGTGAGGGAGTGGGTTTATTTATTTCAGGGCCCTGCCATGGAGAATTTGAACATTTTGTTGTCCTTGCGCGAGCACAAAGTGATACTTCATGGAATTCTCTGTTGTGTGAATTCTATTGCTGCTGCTAATTAAAGGCCACAGAAAACAAATAAAAGTGACAGAGTGACACTGAGGTACTATCAGTAAACATGTACCCGTGATATAATCCAAGCGACAGACTCAATACAATGTGTTAGAAGTAGGTTGCTGCAAGCCCCGCTGGCCCTGGCAACAACGTGTTAGAACAATATTGGCGTTATACCGCTCTGACAGAAATATGCCAGCAATTGATTTCCACAATTTTATGAGAAATGTCAGCACGTTGTGAGGCGAACTTTTTTTCTTTTTTAATTCAGAGAACATAAGCCTGGTTTTGACATTTAGCTGATATTTGATTTGTAATTTGATCAAAGCTATAACCTTACACAGAGATATTACTGGTTCACATTTTTTTTTTTTTTTGTCCTGTACTGAGGCAACAAGTTTGAAATATTTGGTCGGACATTACAGCTCAGCTGCAGAGTGCACAGAAACGCTGACACATCGGGGTCAGTTTGGACAGTCTGATGAAAGCCATCAAGTGGGAGGGGAGTGGGAAAAAATGGTGATTTTCATGACATTCTCTTCAAGTCCCACGTGGCGCTGCACGGCCCCATGTTACAGTGACAGTTTTTCTACAATGGCCTAAGAGCGTGTGTCATCTGTTCAAAGGTAAGTCCATATTAGCCTGTAGAAATGCCAGTCAGCTCCCTTCCAGAAGACCACAAATACAAAATACACTGACAGGCCCTGTTTCTACTCCTGCTTTGGAAACCTACAGTGCATTTTTTGCTGTTCCTCATTGCCTCCCAGTTTGAAGGCCAAAGCATATCCAGTGAGAGGTGGATCTAGACACTGAAAGATAGAAAGCTTTTCACTGCCAGATTACTCATCAGAAGAAGAAAAAAGGAAAAAAAAAAACACCCAAGCAGCACGCCCTCAACCTGTTATGCTGAACAATGACGCCCTCATAATGGCTACATTAACCGCCTTGCTTCTCATGCAGTTTGAGACCATGCAGTTCTTAACATCTCTCCAACGTAGTGGTGGTGGTGAGGGGGGATTAGCGACAACCACTCTCTTTTTAAGTCCACCCACATTCATTCACCTTCTATCCCCCACTCTGCTGAAGGATTTGGCGACTGACTAGAGTTCACACAGAGGAGAATAGAAAGCAGCCAGAAAGGCATCTGTTCCTAGTGGCTCAACCCCGAGCTGCAAACCCACATCCTGAAGGATAGATAAAGCAGTCAGTCCGCGTGCCGTTAACTCATCAAATGATCATCCTACAAAAAAAGACTATCAACACATGTCGTGCACTCTTACAAACACTCAGACACAAAATAACGCAGCTATTTTTCCTCATTTAAGTGGAGAGCTGCCAACACGTCTGCCTCTTTAAACTGAAAAAAAAAAAGCTCCAACAAAAGAAACCTTGTAAAACCGTTGAGAATTTTTAATGTACAAAAAATAAATAAATAAAAATCAATCAGATTTTATGTGAGAACGCAGCAATGGAGTTGAGCTGAATTGCAATATGCGTGGTGTGATTGGCAGCTGGGGTTGAAGCTATTTATTATTCAGCATGGCTGGCTGAGTGATGAAGCAAAGGGGAGAGAGAGAGTGAGAGCAGAAGAAGAGTAGGTGGAGGTACGGTGCATTTTGTAGTGCACTTGCAGGCTGGAAATGTGATTTTTTTCCCCCCCTTCACTGCTTTATTAAACTGGATACTGAATGTGACAGTGGTTATCCTGCTGTAGGCGAGCAATATAAACATCAGCTCACTACAAACTACAGCAGCCTGTGGTCGTGGGAGATGACTTTTTGTGCTAATACTCAGCTTTTAAACGTTTTCTGGTAACTTCTGGGTCTCCAGTGCGGTCTGATGCACTTCCTTTTTTTGATCTGGTACATCTACACTTTGTTGTATTGCAAAGTGACAATAATGAAGGCAAACCCACAAAACACAAACCACATTCTTGAAAAATTTAAAAAGATTATATAGTTTGAGCAACACCTCTCCATCAAATTTGTATTTGTGTGTGGTTTATTGCATTAACTTGTATAACTAAAACTGTGCAAGTGCTTCCATTACGTCCATCCACTTGAGGTCTTGTAGGCATTTGTAAAGCACTGATTGGTTAATGAGCTGTTCTAATAAAAGAGTTTGATTTGTCTGACTTTCTGGCAGGTCAACGACCGATCGATGAATTTGAAAGAGCACTTGTGGCCTCCCTCTTGCTTCAGTGCCGATCACTTTATATTAAATAACTGGCCCGTCTAAATGTATGGGTGACTAGCTTTGGAATTATGTGGAATCCACACCCGTGAAGTCTGAAACCTAAATAAAGCCATGTTTTACAAAGCTTTGCTGTTAGAGACTCCCTGCTGTGCTTTGCTGAGCTGCAGCACAACACACAAGGTGAGGACCCAAGTGGTAGCTGATCCCTGCAACACGTTGAAGCTGCCTCTTTTTGAGTTCTCACCTCAAAGGTCAGGGAGAAGTGTTGATAGATTAAGAGCAGCCAGAGAGTGAAACAGACAGAGAGCGAAAGGAACACGGAGGTGCAGCGAGCGCAACCTTTCCTTTCAGCTTTTCAGTTCACCAGTGAAATGGATTATGGAGCTGATAGAAATAGCCCAAGCATCTCTTTGCTATTTTGGGGGACCTCATGTATCATGCAGTACTACAATTTAGCCCATAGGCTGGAGCATTGCCCCATAGATTTGCTGGTGTAGACTTCGGCTCTGGAAGTTTCCTTGTGTTATCTGAGCAGCTATAGCCAGCTGATAAAATAAAACACACCTGCTGAAAAAGACAAACCAAACTAGCTTTCAAAACATGCCTAAAATATTTGAAGATCTAAAAATAATCAATATATGAGAAAAAAATAACATCCCTATTAAATTTGTTTTTCTTTTAATAGTAATAGAAATCCTTTTCTGTAAACGTGTCTTTTTCCTTTCTTGCTTGCATTTGAAATATTTAGTATTATTGTAATTTTTATAAATTATTCTCATTTTTTCAGCAATGCCAGAATCTGTTGCACGGTGGCGCCAGAGTTCCACGAATCAAAGGCTCATCTTTTGTTTTGGGCTGAAGCCTTCAGTATCCCATCAATAAAACATATTCCAAGCCCTGCCACAACACTGCCATTGCAATGCGACACCCTACGTTTGTGTGTGTGTGTGTGTGTGTGTAGGTGTGTGTGTGTGTGTGTGTCACACTCGAGTACTGCTGCAGTGGTTGTTTTAGTTAACAATGGTTACCATGCAGGATGCGATGATGTTTGCGCCTGTGTCCAAGTGCCTTTAATCCTCCTTTTTTGAGGGGTGGGCTGTGGAGAAAGAAATGTCATTGCCTGCTGCTATAAATAATCCCCTCAGCATCATTGTGGGCCGACCTCGGCCGCACTGCTCATTGCCATTCCCTCAGGGGACAAGTTAGTGTCGACCCAACTATGAGCGACTTCAGGCGCAATCCCAGATATTACCACGAACGGACCCAACCTGGCTGACATCATTGCGTTTGGTGATATAGATAGATCCGTAGTACCTCCTCCTTCCTCCTCGCATCCATTTGGAGACGCCTGTGTGTGTAGTCAGTGGCACTTAATCACAGAGCGCAGCAAGGCAGGAGGCGGACCGTCGGGCGTGAACGAAATAGTAACGGCGAGCCGGAGAGGCGGCAGTGTGCGGGACAACGCGGGCAGAAGAGCTATCCAGAGGACGTCACCAGCTGCTGCTCTCGATTTTAACCCACCTTCTCTCACTTTATCAGCGCCGTGCAGTTTCACTCTCCGTCCCGACCCACCAAGTCTCGCTCTGCCGCCGGAGCTTCTGTGGAAATGTCCAAAAAAAGAGCAGCCAAGCCGGAGTCCCGGGTGAAACACGGAGATGCTCTGGGCACCGCGACTGGCCTCTCTCGTTTCTCCCCGGAGTCTGTAGAATGAAGACGACTTAAATTAAAAAAAAGAAGAAGTAGTAGTAGTAGTCAACAGCAGAGCGCAAAAGATGTCGGTGCCTTTGCTGAAGATCGGCGTCGTGCTGAGCACCATGGCGATGATTACCAACTGGATGTCGCAGACCCTCCCCTCTTTGGTGGGGCTCAACACCACCAGGCTCACGGCGGCACAGGGAGGGTACCCAGACCGGAGCACAGGAGTGAGTTTTACTGTTTACTGCCGGTGGCTGGCTTAAAAAATAAATAAAATAAATCCTAATAATAATTAAGAAATAAATTTACCCCCTCTCTAGATGAACGCAATTAAAATCCAGTCCAGATATAGCCCCAGAGCTACTCTCGTGGGTGCCTTTGGTTTATAATTTAGAGCAGAAAATCACGCTCCTGCAAAAGTAAGAGAAAAAAGTCTTGGAGAAAGCGTAATACATTTGTTTCTTCTTGCGTTTGATGTTGCTCCAGTTGCCCCTCTGCTACTGCTGATATGAGCATCCCGCACTAATGAAAAGTTATCATTTGGTAGTTTTGACGTGGATGTAAAAAAAAATGTCAAAGGAGTCGCTTATATTCGCTCTGTACAGCGGGAGTCTTCATTCTTTCCTTCCATCTTTCACTGTGTGTGAGTGTGTGTGTGAATGAGAGTCAAAATGAAACGTTTCCCCGTCAGGCTTCCTGGCACGCTCAGAGCTCTGCTTGTGCCAGGGTAATATTATAAGTGGATGATTTGCAGTGATATTCAGAGCAGTGAACGCTGAAGGCTGTTTTGTGTAAATATAAAAATCACTAAACTCGGGGAACAGCGCTTAATCTTGAACGTCATATTTTTTGTAATCATTTTTATTTTAATGATTTATGGCTTTTTTTGCACATATCACGCCGTTGGAGGTTTAATTAACAATTAGTCGTGGTTTTCTTACAGGGAGCTGTGTAACAGTGCTAAATACTGCATACTACAGAGACGGGTGCTTGCTGGTGGTTTTCTTTGTCAGTGCATCCTTTGCTAGAAAACTGCAGCTGACTGACAGACTGACAGTGGCTGATTGCTCCGTTTTGGTTTTCAAGTAAAGCAGGTCTCCCCAGTGATCTTTTTTTGCAGTGATGAATGGCTTTGTCAAAGTCACCCCCCTTCCCCCATCCTCGCCGTCGTCCCGTCAGCAGGTTAATAGTGTTATCTATCGCATTGGAGGGAAGGACGGGGGGAGGGGGGGGGGGAAGCACGTTTTTGACGTCATACATTATACTCTGAGATTTCACAGACACCCAACCCTAAATGACGGGACGTGCTTCAGCTGTCAACTATTGGCTGCTTTAAAACACAGGTGATAGTGGGGGAGGGGGTGGAGCCTAAAGGTCTGAGAAAAAAGCATCCATCCGCTTATCCTTTTCCGGGTGGCAGGGGATGCTGGAGCCTATCCCAGCTGTCATAGGCCGATAGGCGGGGTACACCCTGGATAGGTCGCCAGTCTGTTGCAGGGCTAACACATAGAGACACAGAAAACCATTTGCTCTTACATTCACACCTATGGGCAATTTGGATTGATCAATTAACCTATCCCCACAAAGTGCATGTCTTTGGACTGTGGGAGGAAGCCGGAGTACCCGGAGGGAACCTACGCAAACACGGGAAGAACATGCAAACTCCACACAGAAAGACCCCGGCCTGATGGTGGAACTGAACTCAGGACCTTCTTGCTGTGCGGCAGCAGTGCTAACCACTGTGCCACCGTGCTGCCCGTTAAGGGGGGGGGGGAGCAGCAGTAGTAAATTTTTCTACATTTGTCATTTCATGAACAAACACGAGGAGAAAACCTGTTGTCTTTTTATTGTTTTCCTTTCCCTTATCTACTCCTTTGTTTTCAGGTCTTGCCAGCAAACCCAGAGGAATCGTGGCAGGTGTACAGTTCAGCCCAGGATAGCGAGGGAAGGTGTGTCTGCACTGTGGTGGCACCCCAGCAGTCCATGTGCTCACGAGATGCCCGAACCAAACAACTGAGGCAGCTGCTGGAGAAGGTAATCATCACCTAACTCCTCTGCAGCCATCAAAAGTCATACAGTGTGATCCAGGGGACCCACCTTCCCTTCCTTTGACCTTTGTCACAAAGACACACACACACACACACACACACACATATATATATATATATATACACATAGCCTGCTGGACAAGAATACAAGTCATGCTCTAATGAGCTCACAGAAACCCGAGGCATCACAAGAGGCTGCTTATTTGTAATTAGATGATATCTAATGATGCAGTCAGCGGAGTGCCCATATGATGGGAGCTTCTCCCATTTTACATAAGCACATTCATAAAAACCTCCAGGTTAAGTTGCTCATTCATATACTGTAAGCAGCCAGCACTACAGTTACAGCTATCGACAACAGCAGATACCTCCTGAATAAATAAAGGATGAGCGATGATTCTGGACCACATTAGATCTGGAGAAAACAAATGTCTGAACAGTATGCATCCTACACTTGCGCCATGTGTCTGAGGCCCCTGACTAGTTGGCCTGATGTCAGAGGTTTTAAATCACTGCAAGACGAACGCCAAGTCGAATGCAACATATTGTAAAGTCTGTTGCCTTTTCTCTGCATCTCCTATTCTAATTACAATGCGGCTGAGAGGTTTTCTTCAACCACGCTTGCTCATTCGTACAGGTCCAGAACATGACCCAGTCCATCCAGGTGCTGGACCAGCGCACCCAGAGGGACCTGCAGTATGTAGAGAAGATGGAAGTTCAGCTTCGTGGTCTGGAGACCAAGTTTAGGCAGGTGGAGGAGAACCATAAGCAGAACATCGCCAAGCAATACAAGGTAAAAGATCCATTTCTCGAGCCATCGATCCAAGCGCCATTCCTTCATAGCTGCTTCTTTAGCTCACTTACGCCGCCTTACCCATTTCCTGTGTGAGTGTTTCCACTGTGGAGAGAACTTAGAATTGCCTAAATTACCATATTGCATCCCAAGAAATCTGCATGGATAACTAAAGAGGCAAAATAAATCGATACACAAAAGCTTTTTCCATAACTCATATTTCTGTTTTAACTCATTAAAAAATCCCATAGAATAGAGAATCTGGGCTTGGAGGAGATTTAAGACGACATCTTACATGAATTCATGAATTCACAGCGAACAATGGGCACAAAATCTCTGCACACTGGGACACGCCTCCTTGACAACATCTAGTGTACACTAAACCCTCCAAGGAGTTTTTCTTTGGGGTTTAGTGTCCACATGTTAATGAACCCTTTTTGCAAACAGGGTAAAAGAGTGTTTGATGCAAGTCCTTTTGATTTTACTAGAGCTTTAGGGATTTATCGTGTCTTTATGTCCTGTCTTCCTCCCCTCAACCCCCAACCGGTCTCAGCAGAGGGCTGTCCCTCCCTAAACATGAATCCGCCGGAGGTTTCTTCCTGTTAAAAGGGAGTTTTTTCTTCCCACTGTTGCTCACAGAGGTAGTCTGATTGTTGGGGTTTTCACGGTATTATTGTTGAGTTTCTACCTTACAATATAAAATGCCTTGAGGCGACTGTAAATTGTGACTGTGAATCTACATAAGATTAAATTGAAATATAATTGAGGAATGTGGAGTGGGGAAGCTCCATAATTGTAAAGTAATCGACGGAATAGACATTTAGACATTTATTTTTCTATTAAGCAACACATAAGTTGGACAACTCTTTGGAAAAATGTTCAGTGCCACCTCTGAATATGGAGTATGGTTAACACCCAGCCCTGTTTGCAGTCACTGAGACTAATTTAAGCGTGCCTGTGTTCCTACGGCTGTTCATACCATCACCCCCCACACTGCTGTAATCCTGTCATTCGTGCATGCTCAGCAATCCCGCGCTGCCAGCGCCTCTTTCACTGCATGTGTGCAGTTTTTTTTTCTGTAACATGTCTTAAGTGCATATACTAAGTGTGTTTGTCTGTGTGTCTGTTAGATAGGTTAGCAAGCTCTAGCCCCTGTCAACAGTTTGTCATTTTCTTGCTTGCAGGGCTAACTTTAAGACATGTAAAGAGAGCCACAGGTGAAGAAGAGGCAGGTCAATTCCAGATTCCCCTGAACTGGGCCACAGTACTGAGAGCATTTGGGCGTCAAACAGTTAATTTACCTTTAGCACCATTAAGACTAAGAAACCCCACCCTTCTCCCAAACCAACCCACCACTGATCTCTTCCTGCATGTTACTGCTGTCCAAGTTTTCCATCTAAAAGCTTTTTAAAAACGTAAATACATTATTATTATTATTATTATTATTATTATTATTATTATTATTATTAATTGCTGTTTTTCATTTTATTTTCCTTAGCTTTTGTCAATGCATATTTGGTTATTCAACAAATCTTTACATAAAAACTATAGACGTACAATTCGAGACACTTTGTTGTGTGTGACATGTAAAAGCATGTAACCCTTAATACGATGTTGCATTTTAAAAGATGATGACCAATAAAGAGCTTTCCCAATTGTTGTCGGTGTACCGAGGGCTTGCTTTTTATCGGCTGGTCACTTTCCGGGACGGAGCCACCTGCTCTGCTCGTCACAGCGGGTGGAGAGTATTTTCCGGGTTTGTCCGCTCAGACACACACCTGCACAGACAGAACACCGCAGCTCACACACACAGAACACAGGACACGGAACACGCAAAAGCAGGGGGCGGGGGTCGCGAGGTGAGAGAAGAGGCAGGATAGAGTTAGAGTAGTCAGGTTCAGACAGGTGTTTTGGTTTATTTTCTCCTCCTTTTCTTTTCTTTTATGGACAGCGGGCTCTCCTTTTTTGCCGCACATGACACTCAACCGAGCTTATTCTGACCCTTTCAGGCCATAAAAGCGAAAATGGAGGAGCTTAGACCGTTGATACCAGTGTTGGAGGAGTACAAAGCCGATGCCAAATTGGTATTGCAGTTTAAGGAGGAGGTCCAGAATCTGACGTCAGTTCTAAGCGAACTTCAGGAGGAGATGGGGGCCTATGACTACGAGGAGCTCCACAACAGAGTGTCAAATCTTGAGGAGAGACTCCGAGCATGCATGCAAAAATTAGGTAGGCACAGACAGTTATTGGCTGTTGGCACACACTTTGCTTCAACACATGCATGCACAAACAAGCCTACTGACATACATGAGTTTGTTGAATGGCTAGAAAGAGATCCTCAGGCATACTGACACGATACAGAACACATGATAAGAAGATCACGTGTTCCAATAATGCTCTGCCACTAAAATACAAAATTCAGCTTTATTAAAACAGCAGTGGCCTTTGCATCTTACGGTCCTAACCTGTACGTGCTGGTCTTTTTTAAAGTCTTTATCTCTAGTCTACTCTTAAAAAAAGGAAAATAATCCAATAAGAAAGCCTAAAACATGGCTATGTATGTTCTATGCTGTTAGTACCTGTCTATAAATCCTGTGCACCCTTTCTGCAAAGAAACAACCCTTGAATGGGTTCTGGGTTCCTGAAATTTTGGATTCTTTTTTTTTCAACACGACTACCATTTAACTTTATTTTTTGGACACAGCAATCTTTAATTGGATGATCAAAACAGATAGGATGCTAAAAAAAATGCACAATTAGACACGGCACGAACCTGCAACCTGCACGTAGCCAGGGATGGTTAAGGGTGACGAGAGCTACCGAGCTGCTTCATCTTTTGGTCTGCGATTTCTCATCACATCCTTTTTTTTTGCTTTCAGCCCCTGTCTGAATCTTTTCACACCTCTGTCACATCCCACAGTGCTAATAGATGCACACCCACACTACACTGACTAAGATATATTACGAGAGCAGGGACACTTGCATGCGGCACATCGCGGGTATATTGTGTCCCTGTTTCAAATTATGCACAGTCGAAGATGACAGAAAGAAAGAAAAGCTTTTGGTTATATTGGCGATTGTCCTTTTTCAAAAAGAAAAAGAAAAGAAAAAAAGATATTCGACTGGCTCTGAAGGGATTAAGAGTGAATAAACACACTACAAAAACGCACACCTAATCTCAGATCACCAGTTGTTTCTCGTGCCATTCTTTATCTCAGCATACACTGCCCTTTTTTTTCTCCTAGCCGCATTTGCTTCCACTACCCACCAGCCTGGAGTCTTTTCTGTGTTTTCACTCCCAGTTCAATTAACATGCCACCCCTCACACATCTATGGTTAGGCAGCCAAAGATAGGAGAGTAGGGACCAGCGGGAGTGACTAAGTGTGTGTGTGTGTGTCTGTGTGTGTGTGCGCAGGATCAGATGAGATAAAGGTGAGGTCACCCAGCGAGAGACTGGCTCGGGCAGAACAGAGGGTGGCTATTCCTTTCATCTTCATACGATTGCAGGCGCACTCATGCGTATTGCAACCAAATACAGTCCGGTACACTTGCATTACTGAGATTAAGCTTGTGAAGGTCACTCGCAGCATTTGCATCCGAATAATAACATAGAGAGGAAAAAATAGAGCTAAGTTTATAACAGACAGGAGAATCTTATTGAAAGTGGTATTGGGAAGGAGACAGAGAAAGATAGTGATAAATGAAGGCGAGTGGGAAAAGTGGAAGAGAGTAACTAGGCTCCCCACAGAGCTGTCCTTCAAGCTGTTTTGTGCCGGAGAAAGTAACAGCCCGACGGCTGCGGGGACACAATGGCGATCGATCAAGAGGACATGCCAGCTTGCTGGGCAATAATCAAATAAATAAATCACCTTGTGTTGTGCCCCAGCACTGTGGAGGCACAGAGAGCTTCAGGCAAATCCAGTCTTTTTACACTAAAATGCTGATGAACGGAGCAGGAAGGTCATTCCAGCACATCAAGCCCTCTGTTACCTGTTCTGCTCTCACTCCTTTATATTCTGGCTCTAAAGAACAAAATTAGACTATTTCTGTCGTTTTAAACAGTTCACCAAATTCAACTTCTCTCTCTCCCTTAATTAACCCTCCTGCTTTTCGTAAGAATTATTAAATAAAACCTTTTTGTTATTTAAAGGGCTTGGCGCTTCTTTCCCTCTCCACACATTAAGACTAAGCGGAAAGCTAACTAGTGGTTAAAATTATTATTATCCGTGCAGCTGACTATATCTAACAATGTTATTAGCCTATTCCAGCTGGGTAGCCAAAGTTTACTCATAGACCCATGAAACAAGATGACTGTTGGAGGTTTCTTTATAACATCTCATGTTTGCACATTTCCCGGACACACTCCCATGCACTTATATTAATCTGTTTTAAAAGTCCACTGCCCCCTCTCCTAGACATGTCCACACCTTTCATAAGTATGTCACTCTTCACAGCTTGACTAATTTCCTCCTTACTAAACACCAAGTACTTCCCGATTAAGCATCTTTCCTCATCCATCCACCCCTTTCTCTCTCAGCACACTCTCACTTTGCTCATTTGTGCATTTCCATTTCTATTCTTAATCATCACAACATGCTGCACATCCTTTCCACCTCAGTCGCTCTGCCTTGCCAAACAATATAAGTCCTTTTCCTCTTCCTTAGTGTCCAGCCTCACTTACATCTCATCCCTGAATTCTGCGCAACATTCTTCCTTCTTTATCTTCCACCATTTAATCATTATCTCTACTTTTAGTCACTTCCTCTTTCAGATTGTACCTTCTGTGTGTACCTTCCTCCATTCCTGTGTGACCTGTGCGCCTCCCTCTTGTTGAAGTACATGTTCACTGCTGCCATTTCCATCCTTTTTTGCAAAATCCACTACCACATGTCTAAGACCATATCTACCCAGCATCTCCTTATCACTGTTCTCTTCACCTACATGCCCACTGAAGTCTACTCCTGTCACCCCTCTCTCTCCCCCCTGGGAACACCCTTTACAGCTCCATCCAACAGCATTTTTCTTTCTCTCTTTTCTCTGACAACATTCAACATCACCTCTTTGATTTCCAGCTTCAAACCCATGATCCCGTCTGACTCTCTCTTTAACTCCAGAACATTCTTCACATAGTCTCCCTTCAAGGCTTCACCTGATCCATTTTGCTTCCTATCTTTGCCACGATAGAACAGCTTAATCTACCTCTGACTCTCCTGTCCTTGCTTCCCTTCCACCTGGTGTCTTGCACACACGATAAGCAGTTTCTCCTTTCCTTTCTCTTTACCCTATTAGCCAGCTCCCTCTTTTTACTGGTCACTGCAATTTTGTTGTACATGTACACAGGGGCGGATCTAGAGAAATTTTCTTAGGGTGGCATGAGGGTGGCAAGGAAATAAAGTGGGTTGGCAAAATCAAAGTCCTCTTTGTTTTTTTTTAAACAAATAAGCAGGTGGTTACATATGGTTAAAATGATTCAAATGCAGTAACTATATATGTTTTTCATATAAATATAGTCTATAACTTAATCATTTTCTGTATCCCATAAAACATGCAAATTTTGATTTTATGTAATGTATAGCCTGTATAATATATAAATACGCAGCCCAACAAGTATAAAATCAAGAAAGTAACAGAATACTGGGTGGTTGCTTTACAAACACAAGTTTAACTTAAGTTTCACAGTTTTTTGATAGAAAAAAATCAAATTGTTGTTTAAATTTAGACAAAATGTCAGAAATCTGCAGTCATGAACAAAAATGTGAAGCAAAATTTTCATGATTTGCTGGGTTAACCCTGTGAGGTTCAAAATATAATTGGCCATTTTGACTCCTTTTGATTTTACATTTGTATTTCATCTTCAAATTGTTCCATTTTAATTTTTTTCCCTCGCTTTGATTGGTATCATTCTTTTCAGCACAACCTCACATGTCTGAATTTAGTTGTTTTTTCATTGACATCCTGTATTAACACAACTGATCAGAAATTACACAAAAACATAAAATCCTAGTAGTAGCTTAATTTTTTACTGTAAAAACCACAGACCTGTTGAGTAAATTATTTTTATGTTGAAATGCATACATGAATTGTACATTTTGAAAACTTCTGCACACATTTCGTAAACATATACAGCTATTTATCAAAAAATACACCTGGTGTTTTTTAAATTTGGTACAACCACTTAAAAATATTACGATAACTAAAATAAGAGAACAATCAGGTGTCACAATAAGATGCCCCACAAATTATTTGTGCCAGTAAAAAAAAAAAAAAAAACGTCTGCCAAAGGACAGAGGAGAACAGCACAGGTATAAACCTGCAGACCTGACTGCAGGAGGTGTATCACTCCTCCTGTTTTCACCTGGAGACAGCGTTTACACTGCAATCTGGCTCTGTGACAGTCAATAGTGGCTTTACTGGCACACAAAACAATGACTACACAACACACTAGCTGCACAACACAATACACTAACTATACACTCCACGCTTAACGTCACAAATCTCCCACATCTCAAAACTGGCTATCAATGTCTCTCTCTCTCTCTCTTGCTCGCTCGCTCTGTCTCCCAAAACTTTCTAAACAACCAAATCTCAGGTGTTGACTTTTGTTTTAAGATTGGTCATATGATATATTTTTCCACCAAAAGGAAAGAGGTGCCTTTTTTCTTTCTTTACCGTTTTTCGCGCGATCCTTAGGAAAAAAAAACACGTGATGATAGTATTTAGAAAAAAATCATGGCTTATATATTTTTTAAATCATAACTCCAGATTTAGTGGCCTGTCATTAAAATTTAAAAATTAGTGTATACTTTGAAATCCGAACTTTCAAAACGGGCTGAAAGACTCTGGCTGCAGCTTGTTGCTGTGTCAGCTTAAATCAGTCATGTGAGTTGGAGGTGCAGCGTGTCTGTGGACCCCAGAGGGTTAAAAACACTCACCTTCATTCCATTTCCAGAGTGTAACAACCAACCACGTTTGTGAAATCTGAAATTTCCATGGTGTTGATTCAAAATGTGCTCTGGCACAATCATAGGCATCAGTTGCTACTACAAAACAAGAAACAAAGCCGTTCTGCGCTAAGGGCTGAACCATTTGGTAATGGTGGGGGAGTGGGGGGGGGGGGGATAAC
>VUQR01010199.1:5979-21113 GCA_015108515.1 Hemichromis elongatus | reverse complement strand
AAATATTTAAAAAAAAAAAAAAAAAAAAAAAAATCCAAAAAAAAAAAAAATCAAAACAAACAAACAAACAAACAAAAAAAAACGCCTTTTTTTATATCATGGAATATCAACCTAAGCTCATTCCTGTGGCTCCAGTTCTTCTGCAGAAATCCTCCCGGCTGAACTTTTCTTTTGGTCATTGGGGGTCCTGAAACAAAGACTGTTATAATAAACTGTTGGATCCCCGTGTCCCATGGACATAATGTTAAAAAAAAAAAAAACAACAACAAAAAAAACGGGAGGTCGCTCTAGTCAGAAGACTTGATAGCCTAATGGATGCTGTGTGTCATATTCTTTTTATTAAGTACCGTAGCAAATCAGAAGTCTGTAGAGAAACAGAAAACATCAATAACAACATCCTCTAAAAGACCTGAAGGCACTGACTGTTGACAGCGCTGTTGTTTAAGATGATTTCCCTGTGTTGGTGACTATGTGTGAAAAAGGCTCTCTTTGCATGAGTGTTTTCTATCACTCCGGTCTTCTGAATGTCTTTTTTGCTGTATGATACTATTAAAAAAGGTGGGCGGTAGGGTGGATGGGGAACAAGGTAGTATGCCTTTGGGATTTGGGGGTTTGCAGAGATATTTACCTTTTTCCTGCTTCCTTCGATTTTGTTCTCTTTCTGTTTATTTCAGTTTCTTTGCAATAATTTTTCTTTTTTACGTTTTTGTATCTCTGTAACTGTTGCCACTGGTTTTGCCTCTCTATTTGTTTATTTGGACTGCGTAGGAGGAATCTATCTAGCTCACATCTCTCTGATGTAAAAAAAAGAAAAAAGAAACAACAGAATGTATCTAGTATTGTATACTGGAAACCAGGTCCCTCGATTTTCAGTTCACATCATGTAGTAGGGAGAAGGTTTTTGGTTTATTGTTTTTTTTTAGAGGCTAAATCCTGTCTCATGTCATGTATCCCCCCACTGCTAGTGAAGGATAATGCTGTTTAAATGTATACTCTTGCTGAGGACAAAAGCTTTTCACTCTTTTTGCGCTTTGCTGGACATGTGTTGTATCTGAGATGAGATAGTTAATGATTCGTGTCAATAAAATAGAGAAATCTGACACTCGGATTGCTGCCTTTAAATGCTACATGGTGCAGTGTAACAGTACAGTTAACTTCCTGTTAGACATAGGGAGTCTGTTTCAAAATAGTTTAGATCTGGCTTTAAAAATAACAAAAAATAATAAAAGAGGGGAAACTGTTTCAACCTTATTGGAAATTAGAATACAAGAGATGAAATGTAATTATTGACATGCTAATACTGTTTAGTGTTTTCTCAAGTGAACTGGGCGACTCAAAAGAGTCTATGGAGAGTCTTTGTGCGCCTGTAAATGTTGCTGCGTGAATACAGCATTGGGTGAAGTCCAACTCTAGTAACACGGCTGATGCAAATACTACGGGAAAGTAACCAGAGTGCTCGTTCAGACATGAAGCAGACATGTTCCAATACAATCAAATTAATGGAAAAGAGTGCATGTCTTAAAGGTGCTTAAGCCTGTGACGGTTCACATAGACAGATCTTTTACATCATAGCTAATGCTCTTATTTCCTGCCTTGTAGGTTTTACTTCATTAAGATTACATAGATTACACAACCCTGCTTTACTTGGATTGTGGGAAAAGAGCATTTAAAGACCATGTTGCGTGTTTAGAAATTGTAAAGTGAGGCACCTAGATAAACCACAAAGAAACAAAAACGTAATCTTGCTCTTGCAAATGAAATGTGGTATTTGCAAGCAACTCATGGTTGCTCAAATAAATACACCCAAGTGAATTGCTGCTGCTGCTAAACAACCTGACAATTAACTATTGATAGCCATGTTTAGCTTGATTGTCACCTAGAGTCATGTAAAAAACAAAAATACAAAAACAAATCCTTCAGTTCATCAAAGTTTGTGGACATTCATTAATGCATGGCTCTCTGAAGGTTCATCATCAGCATTTCTGTGCCCATTCTACTGTGGATTTGCTGCTGTGCTTCGGATTTATTATCATGTTGCATGATCAAAGGTTTCAAAGCTTTAGCTGTTGGACACATGCCCTTATATTTGACTGTAGAATGCTTTGGTATAAAGACGAAGTCATAGCTGACTCAACAACTGCAAGGTGCTCAAGTCCTGTCACTGTAAAACAAGTGCAAACCATCATCTATCTGATGTAGCCCTTGTTTTTTAAACAGTCTGACCTTGGGGTGATGATTGTTAATTATGTTATTATACCTAAATGCTCCCAGCAAAGCAACTTTCACTCTTGATTAATTGATCATCTTCATCCAAGACTGGAGGCATGCTCCAACATAAACAGGCACTATCAATTATGCATTTCCTTTAAATTACAAGTTACTATCAGCTCAAATAACAATCATCTGTGTTTTGTTTTTATTCACTTGACATTTCCTTTATTTGTTGGAATGTCTCCTTTTTCAAACAACACCGTCCACTTTATGTTCGCTAAGAATTTTCTCCCCTTCTTTGATCGCCACTCAATTTCACTTACCACTACTCCCATCCTCCCTTTTACTTCTTGTCCTTCAACCATTCTGTCTTTTTCCCGCTCTTTGCTGCTCCCACTCTCCCACTGCCTCTTAGTCCTCTGATGTTTCAATCAATGAATAAATGATTGCTTCTATTTTCACTCCGAGTGCTTGGCCAACACAAGCTGCTTTGTTCCCCTGAAAGAGTTAGAGATAGGATTTGGGAGACAGAGGGAGAAAAAAAAAAGCAGAAAAAGAAACATGCTCAGCGGAAGGTCTTGCAGTGTTTGACACGAAGAGCTGTCACTCAGGAGATGAATATATTTGCATCTTTAAACAGTGATTGGTGTGTCAAGAGACATCGCTGTACTGCACACAGTCCCAGTTCCCCACCAGCAACAACAGAACACACGCCTGTGAACCTGACAGTTGCCTTCAATTTCATCATTTTGCATATTTGCTCTGTCTTTTCATTTTTGCACCAATGTAAAAGAAATACATTTCTATGTGGTGGCTTTTACTGCAGTGTCTTGTTTACACAAGACATCAAAAGGTGCACTTGGCCAATTATATTTTGCATACCTTGCCCTCTAAATGCCATGACCACAGCAGCAGCACTTTTGGGACTAAGGGATGGACACAGTGAGAGGTTTGACCTTGCTTGGGCCAGCTGTAAGGTGTTTTATTCCCCCAAGGACAAAACCACTTATCAGTGATAGAAAGATAGTATGTTCGTGCCAAGAGGAGGCTTGCAAAAAAAAAAAAAAAAGCGCAGAGCACTGCAATAACTTGGTTTTGTGGCACAAACATCTCTGACAGGTTGTAACGCTTGTACAGCTTGCCTACTCTCACATTACATAATTTACCCTTGCTACTGACTCTGAGGCCTTTGTCTCTATGGCCTTGGAATGACGCAGCCTTGAAAACTGAGAATGTTGATTAAAAACTATTGAAAAAATGTGTTAATTTTGGAAATCGAAGCACATAACTGAATACGCTTAATCCATAAGTCACCTCTAATGACACGTTCATCAGCTGACATTTTTATACCGGTAAAAACCTTGAATGGATGTCACCTGCACCTCTCAGTGTTGGAGTCATACACACACATACCTGCCTGTTACCGTGTGATATTACAAAAATAAAGTATGAGACTCTTAAAGTGAGTTAGCTCAATAAGCATAACCCCAGCGGGTTTTCACAGTAGGCTGTCAAATACTGCTTCACCTTCACTCACAGGTTAAGTTAAGGCACCAAAAAACTTCATGGTTAGGTTAAAACAGTAAAATATTTAGTTTTTATTAAGTTTTTAGTTTACACACTGGGAAAAGCAAGTGAAAGTTAAATGTAATGCCAGTAGCTCTGTTGTGAATCCATATGTGACAAGCTGGGGGTGTCACACATGCAAAGGAGGCCTTTTGCATCTCTGTGAGAGAACAAAAATGTTACTTTTCACGTATCTGGGGAAGAGTTTTATAATCCTCATTGCAGCTCAAAGGGACCACCGGAAAAGGGACTTTTTTTTCCTTTTTTTTTGCTTTTATCTTTGAAACGACATTGCACCCAAAATGACAACTTTATTGAATAAACAGCTTGGATGGTTTATTGTACCAGGTCACATTAGATTAAACCGTCTACAAGAGAAATAGCCTTTTGTAGATATCCAGCTGTGGAAGCACTAACTGCATGTCACAACCTGCATGTGAATGTTGGTGTTAAGAACTGGACTTGGAAAGAAAAGGTCAGACAACTCTGCAGACTTAGTTTTACAGAGCTATTGGATTATAAAAAAAAAGGTATTTCAGGCTTCTCAGCAAAAAGCACTTTTATTTCATCACTGTGTCACTGTGTGAGGTTGCAGGTGCATTGCATTTCTGGAATTCAATTCGTAATTAAAGTTTCGTTTAGGATATATTAATCCTTATCTGTCAAGAAAGCCAAAGTACCATTAACATTTCCATGGCCTTGGACCTGCATCACACTCAAGTAATCACTGTGAGGCATGTGAGCCCATGTTTTGCCAAACCAATTCTTTTTCTTATTGTTTCTTTAAAAAAAAACAACAACAACAAAAAAACGTTTTATTCAGATTCGTGGCACAGGCAGAAGAGCAAAACAAAAATAAAGCCTGAGTGTCACATTTTCATTGTAGCTGGGAGCAGTCGCTGTGCTAAACTTGTTACAGGCCCGGTGTGGGTTGGAATAACAGCCAATAATACATCAATAGAGCCATAAAGAATAGGACAGACACAAAGGGAAAAAAAACAACAGCGATAAAGACAATTCATTTTAATTATGGTGTAATAAAAAGGCACAGGAAAACAAACTCAGATGCCCCTTTTGTGATCCTCAGTTCACCAGTTTTATTTACATTTGTGTCCTTGTCAGCATTTCTAACACCTGCTCTGTAACAAAGCTCCGCGATTAGCATTTTCTTAAATGTACTGTCCTCATAGGGGTGCACACACAGAGGAGAGCGTGTGGAAATCAAACTGTGAAAGCAAGCTCGATTTTCACTGTGTGCAATATAAGGTGGCAGGCTCGTTTCCCTCTAAATAATTTTCTTAATTTTCTTTATGTGCCAAAACATTTTTCAGGAACCATGATGCTGCACAAATCATGTTCACTGGGAACGTGTTTTTTCCTTTTCTTTCCTTTATTAAAAAAAAAAAAAATCCAGGAGCTGTTACACCACTACACTGTCACAGACAGGTGATAGATGGGAATTGTTAAGTATAGAAACTTTGAAATTGTCAACAGAGAGACAGAAAGAAAGACTGCAGTTTTGAAATTGTTGCTGAAAAGTTCCACCATATGATTAGACTCCGTGAAATCAATAATTCCCGAGAATCTGCAGAGCCAAACTCAATTTTGAATATAAAAATATTGACCATCATAACCAAGATCTCAAAGCATAAACTTAACAAAGTGCTTTAAATTAGCATTGTCATAAAAATAATGCTGTCGATACCAGAAAGAGTGCGAATAGCTTCTCATGTGATCTATACAGCATAAACGGTTTATATTCACCTGACTAATAGCTTGCTGTACAGTACAGACCATTCAGGAATCTTGTGCTTCAATTCACGTGAGTGACATTCTAGCATTTTAGACTAATACTTGTTAGTCAGTAAATGTATCTGTGCATTTCACCCATACAGTTTATGAATGTAGCTTGCTAACTAAGCTCAGCACCCTGCTGTTTTATAGATATTAGGTAGTGTAAACATGGGTGAGGTTGAAACGCATGTAGCTAGGCCAATCTTTTATACTGTCTGAAAGTGTTGTGGCATTGATTGATGGTGGGGTGTGCTATTATACTATCTTTCGAAGTAGTCAGAGGCTCAGTGCAGCAGCTGGTGCACCATCAACTGGTGTAATTATTTCTCGTAAGTGCACAACTTTCCACCTTCATTTGAGAAAGCACTACTCTGTTTAAATTCATACACTTTGCAAATATGTGTCTATCGTACATCATGAAATTGCACTGTTGGAAGTACCCAAACTGAGACACGAGCAACACCTCCTGTTAAGATTACAGTCGTTCACATGCATGACACATGAACAGAACACAGGCTCTGTACATCACATTGGCTCAATCCTTCCAGATCTCACAAAAAGAAGTCTGCTTTGAAGCCCCTAAACCCCTCAGTGCCTCTGTGCTTACCGAGGACTAATAAGCAAAGCACTGTTCATAATTCCCACCATTTCTATACCTCACTTAAAAGGCTCTGGCCAGTGTACCAGTGTGCGTTTGCATGTTTACAGGTATATGATATGTGTGTAGATGCAAATGTTCTCTCAATGTACCCTGGTGTGTAACTAACCATAACTGTGCTTCACCAAGCATACAGGACAGTTCCTTTCACACTTAAGTGGCCACATGTTGTGACGGCAGTTGTGCCACATACAGCATTCTGCCTAGACGATATGGGCGATCTAATGCCAAGGGTCAAGCCTTATTTACTGGCGTGTGTTCGTGCTCGCTTACACGTATGCGTGCGTGCATTTGTGTGTGTTACTAACAAGCTGTGGCGGCAAAATGTGTGCCATCTGTGCACACAGGAGATTTCACACTCGTGTTCATGTTTGAGTCGTGCCAGTATTCTCATTGGGGACACTGGCCAATCATCACAGGGAAGCAAAGAGCAACAAGCTCCAGCCTGTTAGTCAGTTACATACTGATTTTTAATAATATATAGTTTTGCACAGCAGGATAATTTGGGCACAACGCTTGTTTCTGTTGGATTCTTTGGAATAAAGATAAAAGAGTTATTCTTTAAGCTCAGGAAATGTAGCTTTTCTTTTTTGGCAGGCTAAAGTGATGTATCGACATTGTGGGTATGATTTAGATCTGTAATTTAGAGGCAGATTTCTGCAACAAAATTTGTGGCAAACAACTGAAACTGTTGTGATTAAAAGGTCTTCAGTGACTTTAAATCAGTCTTTGATGAGGTACGATCCAGCAGAGTGGTGACTCGGGGGAGCTAATTCTCTACAGGCGTTTCTAATCCCTGCTTCCAGATGATTTGAGGACAGCTTGTGTCAGAACAATGAGTTCTTCTGTATCGGCTGTTCACTTGGAATAAAACCAACAAAACCACAACGATGTGGGTGATTGAAATTTAAGAGTGGCAGTGACAGAGTACAATCTCACAGGCTCACATAGTTTTTAAATCATCCCTTGTTCTGACAAGGGACTTCAAATGGAGCCACCTGCGGAAGACTCATTACAGCAGTGCAGCTTTTTGTGTCTTCCCTACTTTGCTGCTGTCTGCCGACATCCCAATGTCAATATCACAATTGCTTTAATACCGTAAGGGCCTGCTCATGTAGCATGCCTCAGCTATTGTCAAATATCTTCAATTTGGACACAAATTCAGAGCTGTGTCCATCCATTTTAGTCAGCAGCTGTTCTGCAGGAGTCCTGTCAGCACAGCTTGATTACTCTGTTTTACCTGACACCTTCAAGCCCCGACACAAGCGGCGAAAACAGCATTAAATGTAACCAGATCAATACCTCTAGGCAATTTGCCGCTCCATCCCCATCAATGCGTAATTATATGCTCAACCCGTCCACCTCAATTGCGTGTACAGTCCCTGACCTGCGCACTAAGGGTTACGTCAGGCATATAAACACCTCGCACTGCTCTTTCTCATCTCTCTGACAATCGTTATCGTGTTACTTGTCTCCACCGCCAACTCCCTGCCACATTTTATCTTTGTGCCGTCCCATCCTCAGTCATCAAGAATGTAAATTGGGAGTGACAGAGCAATCGTGAATTCCATCACTGGGAGATGGAGTGGAGCAGCTTGGCCAAGACCTATGAGACAGAGAGAGAACGAGTGTGTTAGTGATTAAACTCTTTGGTGTCACTGGTTGAAAGCTATTTTGCGTGCGTGTCTGGTGATGGTCGTCATCTATAAATCTCTATAAACACAAGTTCGAACCCTTAGAATAGTCCTCAAATCTGCACAAGTTTTACGCCTTATTCTAACATTATGATACTAAGCATGATGCACAGTAAATGAACATGAAACTTATTACATTTAGCAATGGGAATAGTATTTTTATCTGTTGATGCCTGCAGACATACCAGCATTGAACGCTGACAAATCATAAACTAATATCACAATCCCTCTGATCCCAAATCATGTCTTTCTACAAATGCCCATGGATACATTTGGGCAATCATTTTTGTGCATCTGTGTGTGCGTGTGTCAGTGTGTATGTGTGAGTGTGTGTCTGTGCTGTGTTTAGAAAATCTGTACAGTCATTTCAAATCCTAACCACGCAACATCCACATGCCGTCTAATGCAGCCCTATACAGCTCTCCCCACCCCCATCTCTGCCCTCAGGTGCACTTAGCCAGAGAGCAGAATGGAGCAGAGCCGTGTGCGATGACAGTGACATCCATCGCATGCAATGAATAATCAATGAACACCATCTGGTGCATACAACAGGGGAGCACAGCTCCAATCGTTTACTCCGGGATGCCTTTCTCGATTCATCCCCCTCACTGTCTCTCAGTTTTTCACCTGTTCTCTCGCCTTCCTTTACCCACTTTTCCCACACATATTTACACAGTCACTGTCTTTTCATCCACGCCCTGTTCTCCACCCATCTCCAACTCTAACACCGCACCTACAGGGTCTCTGGCCTTTGTGAAGGGCTAGCCATTGCACCCTTCATTCGAATTCAGCAGTAGAAATCTTATTCAGCTAATAATGTGACCTGTTGCCCTTGAGGGACATTTGCCTTTATGATTTATAGTAACTGAATAGCTTATTAGACGTGGTACTACAGAGGAACTCCAATAATATAATCTAAAGCAGGGGTGTCAAACTCGTTTTAGTTCATGGGCCATATATAGCTCAATTTGATCTGAGGTGGGGCAGAGAAGTAAAAACCATTGTTGAGTAACCAAAATGGAAAAATCTCTTCTTTAAATTTCTCTTCTCTTCAGGGTAAAGAATTATGATCAGCGAGCCATTTGCAAAAATGGAAATGCCAGGAAAATGTTAAGACAAATAACTGAAATAATACAGCTCATTTTTTCACACTCAGAGCATCATTACATTTACATTAAAATTTACAGATTGCAGGCATGAAAGTTTTACATGTAGAGATTTGCTACATTTGTTTACAAAGTAAACAGCAAAAGCGAATCACAGTCATTAATGTTCAGTGCAGTTCAATGCAAAGTCATACAGTCGGTCAAACTGGGTCCCAGGCAGCAAGGTTTGACATCCTGATCTAAAGGTTTGGGAAAACTCCATTTCTCTCGCATTTACTAAGACCTACAACATGATTCTTTTAATACTCCATTTTCATTTTTTTCTTCAGTTTATCAGTTTCATTTATAGCTTCAGAAATTAAGCAATAATACTTGCACTACTGCCTTCAGCGAATGGGCAGATTACCATTTTACATTTGCATCAGACCCCATCTGATAGCAGACTTGTGTGCCCCAATCTTCAGTCAGAATTAGCTTTCTGTTTTTGTCTAGAACTCCTCTCTGTAGTACATCCTGAACTGCTGTCCTAACATCAGCCTCCCTATATCCTCCTACATCAGCCATCCTTTTCATTCACTCACGCTCACAAACTCCCAGTAGAAGTGCATCTCACGACCTGCCAAATTATTTATCTTTAAAGTTAAATGAAATTTAATGGGCATTTTAGAGGTCAGCATGTCTATAAAAACTGACGTTTCTCTGTGTAACATGCAGGTAATTGTTGCTGCTACTAAGAAAAATGGTGGCATTATTGATTAGTGGATTTTGTTTCTAAGCTAACTTTAGCCAGTGTTGCTCACTGCTGGCGCTGTAGGGGAGCAGTAGGATTTGAGAAAAGGGGATCAGAGGAGAGCATAAATATCACATATTTGGATTTTCACAGCAAGTTCAACCGGAGTCCTTCACACAAGAATCAGTCCACAGGCTGTTAGAGGCAGAAAGCTTTTTTTATTTGGTACAATCCTTTCACACATTGGCAATAAAAAGAAAAAAAAACTTACAATAGTCAAAAATCCTACAGTGAGAACCTTTAAATGTCTCCCTCTGGGCGTACAAAATCATGTTGTCCACGTCATCCCGCTTTTTTTTTTTCAGCTGGTAGGCTACTAGGCTTCATTATTAATTAAAAAAATGTCAGAAAAGGAGGTCATGATGCAAAGTATTTATTAGATTTTTTTTTTTAACTCTACTTCATAGCAGGAAGAATATAGACAGAGTTTCATCAAACCAGTCTGATTTGATCATTATAAACGCAATGGATGGTGTTATGTAAAACCAAAGCACTAACTACATCTTACACATATCTATAAATTAGCTAATTTAAAATAAGTTTCAGCGTATCGTCCTTAATATCACCCGTGCTATCAGGACGGGCAATTCAACACAAAAGGGGGACGTAAGACAAACTTCAGCAAACTGAGACATCAACTGAGTCTGAAAACATTGTCAGAAACACAAGTGATGCATGCTTTTATGCTAGGGATGGAGTTTATATTTGAAGAGCACATCTGTTACTCCACATTGATATAGCTAACCTGCTTGCAACATAAAAAAATGGTCCGGCTGTATTTTCACATTTGAAAATCCAAATAGTTACCTAAACTCAACCTAGAAAAGCTGATGAAGACAGTAAAAAATTTACATATCAACTTGCAAATTTAACAGTTACAAATGGTACCATTGAGAAGAATGATTTGTCTTGCACTGCCTAAAATTAAGGAGCATCTTTTATTTGTAAATGTAAACCTGCGTTGTCATTATTACTGTAAACCACATGAGACTCGTAAAAACAGAAAGCTCAACAGGTGCAGTGTCAGTAAGCCGGGCTCCAGGGGGCTTCAAAAAAAGGTTTGAATTGTTGAAATTCCTCAGATTTTTGCTCAGATTTACGATTGGGTACAAAACCTTCCTCTGCTGACTAGCATGCAGTCACCAGATGCTTTGCCAGGTAAACCTTGTTACTACCAGACCTTGTTTGCCTTCAAAACTGGCTTAATCCTTCGTGGCTTCAATTCAACAAGGTTCTGGAAACAGTCCTCAGAAGGTTTGATCCATATTGACATGATAGCATCACACAGTTACTGCAGATTTGTCAACTGCACATTCATTATGCAAATCTCCTGTTCTACAAGATCCCAAAGGTGCTCTACTGGATTGAGATCTGGTGACTGTGGAGGTCATTCGAGTACAGTGAGTACAGCGTACAGTACGCTGTCATGTTCAAGAATCCAGTTTAAGATGATTTGAGCCTCGTGATGGGGTTGCATTATCCTGCTGGGAGCAGCTGTCAGAAGATGGGTACACTGTGGTCATAAAGGGATGGACAAGGTCAGCAACAATATTCAGTGATGTTTGAATGATGCTCAGTTGGTAATGAAGGAATTACAGATTGAGAAGAAACTATTCCATACACACTACTGCTTCCCTACGGTACCATTACCATTTCCCTACGGTACCATTACCATTACCTGGGACTATTGTGACAGGATGGCTCTGTGCATTCCTGTTGTTTGTGTCAGATGTTGTCCCTGCCACCTGAATGTTGCAGCCAAACTTGAATCTCATCAGATCAGGCAACA
Organism: Hemichromis elongatus; assembly: GCA_015108515.1. NCBI lineage: Eukaryota > Metazoa > Chordata > Actinopteri > Cichliformes > Cichlidae > Hemichromis > Hemichromis elongatus. The sequence continues at coordinate 9,505 of VUQR01010199.1, read as the reverse complement.
ATTTTCCTATCATGTCCAATTTTGATGAAGTGCAGCCTCTGTTTCCTTTTCTTAGCTGACAGAAATGACGTCCAGTGTGGTCTTCTTCTCCTGTAGCCAGTCTCCTTCCCAGTTTGACATGTTGTGCACTCAGAGATGCTTTTCTGCATACTTTGGTTGTAACAAGTCATTTGAGTAACTCGTTTGACTTACTGTAGCTTCCTGCCAGCTTAAAGTCATTCTCCTCTGACCTCTGGCAACAGCAAAGCATTTATGTACAGAGAACTGCTGATATTTTTTCTTTCTTGGACCATTCTCTGTAAACCCTAGAGATGGTGGTGTGGGAAAATATCAGCAGATCAGCAGTTCAGCAAATCCTCAGAGCAGCCCGTCTAGCACCAACAATCATATTTAAAGTCACTTAAAATCACCTTTTTTATTCTGATGCTGAACTTCAGCAGGTCGACTTTGTCTACATGCCCAAAAGTACTGAGTTGCTGCTCTGTGATTGGCTCATATATGTATTGACGAATGGTTGAACAGGTGAACCCAATGAAGTGGCCAGTGAGAATGGCAGGAATGATAGGTGGAGGTTTTTGCAGTCCTCTCAGTTCTCTGGTGTGATTAGACTGCCCAGGCCCCAGAAGATATAGCCTCAAATTTGATCTCTGCCAATTTGATTAGGTTCAGGATTGTCTCTAAATTGCTGAGGAAGCTTGAGAAACTGTCTAGGAGCATTAGTCATACTGTCAGGTTTTGACAGAAATAAAATCATGTTTTCAAAAACAAAACAAAAAACCCCAACCAATATACTAATAAAAAGAAAGACATTGCTGACAATAAGATGCCTAGATTCACACTGGTGAATGCCAAGCCTTTTGGGATGTAACGCCAACAGACAACAGTAAAGAGTCTGTTTTGATTTAGATACTATTCTCTAAAATTATATTAGTTTTTACAAGCCTACATTAAGCCTAACATCCTCTTCTTCAGCTCTAGCGGCATGTCAAGATCGAATAGTAGTTTTCATGGTGTTTTATAAGAAGCAGTTCTAATTTGTTATATGTTAGTTTTCCCTTTTTATTCCTGTTTTTTTCATCAACAGTGACAAAGCAGAAGATAGAAAACCCTAGAAAATGTGAATACGCGCACAACAATAAAAAGAAAATTAGTGATGGCCAAAGATATCAGAGCAGTTGGAATAATCAGCCTCCCAAATTGAAAGATGTGCAAAATGTGGGAAGGCAAGCAAAGGCTTCATTAGCCCCAAGGCTAAAGGGAACACTCAGCCAGCCACAGAAAAGTACGCTCAGAATTTTGTGGAAGCTAATCAAGTCAGCGTGCACAGAAAAAAGGCTTTAATTTCACACTGTAGGAAACAGGTGTGATTTTGATTTATATTGTGAAAAATATATGTTTTGAAGCCTTGCTAATGAAGAGAGGGAAACCCAGGATGGGTGAGTGTAGCACATCTGAGAGCTGTCATCCAGGCAACCCGATGTAAATGCATGTAAATTGAAGCCCTTTATTTTGCTGCTGAAATAAAACTCTGTTCAGAAACAACTCCTTCTTCAATGCTTTTCACAATGCAAAGATAAACTGAGCTTGGACTGAAAGGAGATAGAGCCGCTTACATAAGTTTGGGGTGGAAAAGCTTCATGAACCTCTGCAAGCTGCAGATATTATCTTATGGAAAAGTACAGACTTTAGCAGAGGATAGGGTCACGCTACAGAAAGAAAGAGAGAGAAAGAAAGACCATATGTCTACTGCACAATGTGCACCATTCAGTATTAGCAAAAAATCCAATTCTGCTCACTTCAGGCAGAACATTTAATACATCTAGCCTTACATTTTTAAAACATCTAATGGATAAACTCATCAATTAATGAATGAATAGCCCCATGCCTCTTTTTTATTAAAACTGTATTTTTCTTTTGCTGTATAACATATAAGTTTAAACTATGCAGCTATTTTAAGAAATCTTATTTTAACAGCAAATAATCCAATACATGCCATTTGTGTGTATGTGTGTGTGTGTGTGTGTGTTAGTTTATGAAAGAAATGCATCTTAATTTACTCATGTGCTATGCCAAATGAATTCATTCATCATCATGTTGAAAACAAGCAACATCTTTGATGCTTGTTATCTCCTTTGTGGCAGGTTTACCAGAATAAACATTCCGTTATCCCTTTAGATTTTATCTGCACGTCATTCATTTCCAAGCTTCTGCACCCAAATCAGTTTTAAGGTGATATCATCACCACTGAAGGGCAGGATCAAGGATGTTTGTTAAAAAGAGCTCACAGGCTTTATAATTTAAGTACAGCGTGGAATCACATGCATGCCCTGTGAAGTCTCGCCTGAAACTAGACACAGATTCTTTAATGTAATCTTCTGCTCGGTAAAGCAAAAGGCAATCAAACAACTGAAGTACTTTTAAGAAAGGGCTCGACTTCCCCCTCAAAATATGATTGCCCCTGACCAAGGCCAATGGACTAGAGTACTATTAATCTTACAATGCATTACTTCATCAGATGAAATGCACTTTTAATGCACTTATACTTAATTTTAGCATTCTGTGGCATATTCCTTTCTTCTGCTATTCTGCTTTATTTTGGATGCACTCTATTATTATAGATAAAACCACATATACGTGCATGCTTAAGCTGCAGCCTTAAAGTTATGTAAATACCTATAATCCAATTTTAAAATGTATAGAATTACGAGAAAGGGTCAAAATACTCGTTTTGCCTTTTTGCAAAACAGTTATTAAATCTAAAGCTGTTTTCAGGTTCTTGTACATTTTCACTTGAAACAGCACTGGGCCTTGTTTTTACTGCTCTCTGTGCTCCTGTACTGAGAAAATCCTTGACTGGGCATCATTCTGCTTCATAAAATATACATAATGATATTAAAATGACAGAAGAAGAGAAACTATTTCTGTACACTTCTTGTATAACACGAGGAAGCTGAGAGGGATAGCATCAGTCAAATTTTATTAGCCTAAAAGCTGGAAAATCCAGTAATGATCAATTCTGTGATGACAAAGTCACCTTTTTACAATGGGCTTGCCAAGTTATATTAAAAGAGATAAAAGTGTTATTCCTTGCTGTACATAAAAAATATTCCTCATGAAAAAAAAGATTCATGGCTTAAATTTATTAGAGATCGTTGATTTCTAACTAGCACCCTAAAAGAGGTAGATAATGAAATGTACAGTGAGGGAAATACTTATTTGATCCACTGCTGAATTTGTAAGTATGCTAACTTACAAAAAAAATGAAGAGTCTCTAATCTTTTATAACAAAGTTATAAAATTGATGAATTGCTTTGCATTTCACTGAGTAAAAGAAGTACATCTTCTACAATCAAACCAGACAATCAAACCATCAAAACCATCAATCAATCAATCAATCAATCAATCAATCAATCAATCAATCAATCAATCAATCAATCAATCAATCAATCAATCAATCAATCAATCAATCAATCAATCAATCAATCAAAATACTTTATTGATCCCCAGGGGAAATTATTTAGGTTAC
>VUQR01010198.1:28926-40884 GCA_015108515.1 Hemichromis elongatus | reverse complement strand
TATGTATTGAAAAATTCAAACCCTGTTGCAACCAGAGGTGCTGGTGTTTGCAGCGTTTCTACAAGGTCCGTAACAAGAGTTATTTCTCTGATTTCTGTGATCTACACTTACAAACTGTTTCTCGTTCATTTTTCCGTTGCATATTTTCTAGAATATTTGTGTGTGATGTACACATTTTTTATTATCCCTCAGACATAAAAAGCTGATGGGTATTGTTGTTGTCACCCCGACAGGCAAATAGCGTGGACACCAAAGTTTGTGAACGTGATAACTTGATAACAAAGAGATGTAGGGTTTTGAAATCGATACCATAGGTGTGTCTACTAGGAGGCTGATGCTTAGCACTGGTGGCTGCCAGTACTTCCAGTTTACTCAAACTGGATGTAGAAGGAATCCTTGCAAAGGTTTCTTTTTCTTCTGTTATGTTTTATGTTTTTCCCACCTCTTTGCTTCCTCTTTCTTCTACTTTACACTGGTTTGTATGCTGTTGCATTACGTCCACACTTATCATTAAGTTTAAAGAAGTAGTAGGCGTGCTGATGAGCAGGAACAGGAGTAAAAGTGAGACTAGACCCAGTAAGAGTACCAGTACTGTACCAGTGTGTAGCATTAAAAGTCAAACTAGAGTGTCAGTAGTACAGGTGTGGTAGATTGAGCAGTACAGGTAGGAGGATTAGAAACAGGTGATGCTGGACTCTTAAGGATAGACCATAAACTCCTAAACATGGAGGCACCGGCTTTAAGGTAGTTCTGCCTTTCTCTGTTTTCCGCTTTACGACATTTCTCCTTTTTCTTTCCTGAAAATGTGCAGAGACATCATCCTTCAGAGCACACCGACTGATGACCCGTCAGCACTGAGCAGCCTGTACATCCTGACTGGACATGAAAGCAGCTACTGAGAGAGAACGTGGATCTCCTCCTTCTACGGTTTTACCAATGAAAAGCACAGCCTGTCTATAAGTGTGGGGTAAAAACGATGCTCTGTTTCACCGAGGCTGAGGCAGGAAGCAGTACCATGCTGGGAATGACAGATGTTAGGATGGGATCCTACTGACTGTCCAACATTCACCTGTACAAAACACAACTGTCAAGGTGCTCAGTGGGGTTATAGTTAATAAAGGTTTCTAGCTTTTCTTGTCTATTCAGCTTACCTGCTTAAATCAGACATTTCTGTTAATGCTAATGCAGACTCCCCTGATCTGCCCGGTCAGTGTGGACGGGAGAATAACCTTAAACGTGGTATCCACGAGATCCAGGACTGCTGTTTTGAAGCACTGAGTCGGGTTTTCTTCTTGTTGCTGCTGCATTTGGTCAGCTGATTAGACTGAGAGCGGCAGACTGACACACTGCACTGAAACGACACAATGTGGGACTGAGTGTTTTTTGGTGGATCTCGTAACCACTGGTGAAAAGCATTGATTTGCCTCAACATTCAGTGATATTTTTGTAACGCCATTTTCTCTCTGCACCCTGCACATAAACTGTTTGGACCAAAGTGCCACCTACACGTTACACCTGCAGGAGCCGCTCAGCCATAGAAAGCTATTCTGTGAAGTGCACGGCTTTTTGTGTCAGTGTTAATTTTATGGGTTTAATGTTAATGTTTTAATTTTCACATCATCATCTGAGTCAAAATCCCAACGAGGAAACCTGGAATGTAAAACTTGACGGACGCTCCAGCTGAAGAGTGAAGTGTCACACTTCTCATTTACAGCTATTCTTTCAAGCATTGGCATACTTACAATGACAGAAACAGGGTCATGTCTGAAACATAGAAGCCATCTCTATCTCATTCATCCCATTCCATGCAAGTTTTTTCTCAGCCTCAGATATCCAGAATTTGGTTTGCTGACTTCATTCCAAAATCTCACAGCATACTAGAGCATAAAAAAGGGGAAATAAACTAGTCAGTAAGAAAGTGTGAAGCTTGAAAGTAATAGCATAAGGACTGCAGCTATCATTCACAGCTGATCTGATAACCCCAGCATCTTTAAAAGAACTGTGAAGGAATTATGAGTGCTAACACAACCTTAAGCACATGATATGACCATATTCCTCCGCTTACACTTTCAGTGTCCTTACTTACAGAGAGCATCTCAGAAAAGAGTACAGTTAACAAAAGGCTTTGAGAACGAGTCTGTGTTATTGTATGCTAACTGAAGAACCAGTGGGGACCTTGGTGGTGTAGCTAGTCCTGATAAAAAGTGAATGTGGTCATACTTGTGGTTATACTTGTGCTTGTTTAACTGAAATAAAAAAATAAAATAAAATTCCACTACATGGGTAAAGATATTTATGCTATTTATGGAAAGGATACTATAAAAGTAACACTGGCCTTTCCATGAGAGAAACTTGAAGTACAGTATGCATATTGAGATTTTTTTTTAATATGTTTTTGCTATTATGTGAAGATGTGATGTTATTAACAACAGAGAATAGACGGAAATAAAGATTTTCATATGTTAAAGTTTTATGAAGGGTGTATTGGATTGTTTTTCTTTGAATGTGTGGATTGATGCTTCTACAATTTACTGACATCTATATCTTAATCTTCTCTCTCGCTCTCTTGTCTTAATCTCTCAATTTCTACAAACATTTCAAATTCAATTTAAGAAGAAAAATGAAGGTTTATATGTCCAAGTGGAGACTCCAGCAGGCAGAGGAAGTAACTATAACTGTGTTATGCCTGCAGCTCAGATCACTCAGTCAGTCTCCGAACATCACCTTTATTGTGATAACGCACTTGTACGTTTTCACGCCTGTATTTTTGCACAGTTGTGATAAAACTGTATTGAAAAAAAAACATCTGTGCAGAGACAAACGGGGGGTGGCTTTGCTCAGGTAATAGAGGAAGGTGGTTCAATCCTCGTCTGCTCCAGGCTGCATGCCAGATATCCTTGGGCAAGACACTAACCCCAAGTTGCTCTCTAAATGTATGTGAATGTTACACAGAAAACACTTATAGAAAAAAGTGCTTGTGTACAGGTGAATAAGAAACTCGTGTAAAGTGCTTTGAGTGCATTTTAGCACTATATAAAAACCAGTCCATTTACCATTTACATTGCCAGAGCACTCAATACTCTCTTTAAGAGAGTTCCCTCTATACGTTGTTTCTCCAGCACTGTATTTGGCCATTTTAGAACACAAACTCACAAAGACAGACATGCTCACACTGTGCAAACTAGTCCAGCTGCTGATAAATACTGGCATTTACAGAGGCAAAAGTATAAAGTGTGATTCTGATTTTGAAGTTTACAGTCAGAGTGAACCAGTGTGGACAGGGTAGAGCTGCATGGTTGGCACTATTGTCTAAAAACTAGATTCAAACCTTTGCTGGAGCCTCTCAGTGTGCAGGCCACAACGTGCAGTTCATTTCTTTTTTGCAGTCACACACCCTTTGATTAGAAAATTTTATTAAATAACAATAGTGCAGAAATGGTAAGTATGTTGAAACAACTCAATGGCCTTCCTGCTCCCATCTTTCTTTGATATCCATGTTTAATTTTCAGGTTGCAGCTTCCCTTTGCTCTGCTGGGTCTGTGTCTCCTAACATGGCAGATTTGCTGATGCCGTAACTGATTTTTTGTTTTGCTTTTGTGTTTTAGTAATTTTTTTTTATGTCTAATGTCCTTTTTTATAATGGTAAAAAAAAAATATGCTGTAGACAACGAGCTCGCTGCTCGCACGGCCAGTAGAGGGCGAACAGCTCCAAGCTTGTTTGCTAACGACCAGTCAAAGTAACAGATGAAGAGAACGCGGACGGTACAGTGGCGTCGTTTCATTGTCCATTCATTGGTATCGAGGCCTACGTCTCATTTTAGGTGAGCTGGTGATTTTGGTGTGGAGACGTGACATGAATCTTTACGTGCGCGATGTAAAACTGTCGTTGTGGTGTTTATTAAGGAAGAATGCGGTGAATTAACAGGCACAAAGTGAGTGAGTGTGTGGCTAGCGAACGTTAGCTTCCTGGACGTGTTACAAAGATTATAAATAAACAGTGGATGAATTGCTGAGCGTTGCAAACTAAACTGTGTTTACATATTTAAAAAAATAGGAGCAACATGTCCTAATTGTGGCGTTAGGGTTTGTTATCACGTGATTATTGTACCATACACATTAGTGCTAACAAGCTAGCTACTTTACGAGTGCAAAACTGGTGTTAACATGTCATGAAGGTGGTGCTTTTCCAAATACAACATACACTCACAGGACAGCTGCTTAGCAACGGAAAATGTCTGTTCATGTCACCCAGGCCCAAAGGTGCTCCTGTCACAGCCCGGATTTCAGCTCTTCTCATGTACGGTTACTATTACACGTCATTTTGCAGCAGGCCACCCTCTAACCTGCTACATGTAGATGCAGTTTAAATTAATTGTGTAGTCATTGTGTGTACACTTGACTACTCAAGTAGTCACTTACACCACCTGTGATGAGTTCAGATGAGAAACCACCCTGCCAGTGTCTGACAGACATCCCTCCGACCACCACAGACAATCCACATTAAGAACAACACACGCTCAGTTGGAGATTGAATCTTCTGCAGTCTAATAAAAGATGTTGGTGAAAGCTTATGTGACTTTACTTTGGCCTGTTCTCATTGATGTTTGTTGTGAATATATTCAAAGAAATGGTTGAAATGATAAACACATGATTAAAACAGTTTAAGCAAACATGCCCTGCCTTGTTAATGTTTGTGAATGCCTCTGCTTCTAGATTTAGTTTGTATTTATTTGTATAAGGTAGAAATTTAATGAAATTGTTGACTAACAGAAATTGGCAATGGCTCTCACGTCCTTTTAGTTCAAAAAGTATGGAATGTCTTTGTAATAGACTTGTTTTTCTTAATCTTCTAGGATACACAGCATTCATCATGGTGAAAATCTTTATTGGCAACCTTGCCTGCAATGCCACAGCAGACGAGCTGCGGGAACTCTTCGAGAAGTACGGAAAAGTCACCGAATGTGACATTGTGAAAAACTATGGCTTTGTACACATGAGCAACATGAGCGAGGCAGAGGAGGCCATCAAAAACCTCCACCAGCATCAGCTGCACGGCTGGAGCATGAATGTGGAAATGAGCAAAGGGAGGCCAAAGTCCACCACCAAACTGCATGTCAGCAACCTCGGAGAAGGGGTCACTAGTGATGTTTTGAGGGCAAAGTTTGAAGAGTTTGGCCCAGTGGTGGAGTGTGACATAGTTAAGGACTATGCCTTTGTTCACATGGAGCGAGTCGATGATGCAATGGAAGCCATCAGTAAGCTGGACAACACAGCCTTCAAAGGTGAACACTCGGGCAGGGGAGTACTAGTTGTCTTTGCTCTCTGTACATACGATTTTGGATTCTATTTTGCCTCCGTAGGGATAAGTAAAATCCTCTTGCTGATGTATTTCCACGTAGAGTATGGATAACCGTTGCTATAACTGACCAGTTGACTGAAAATAATCATAAGTTTGGAAGTCTTTTTTGTAAAAACCAGTGGCAGTGTACATGATGAATGGACACTGCACTTTCATTCCATCACCTGCACGTTGTGCTGCACATTTTTTCGCTTCGCTCAGTCATTGTCGCTCAAATGCCTTTAACGTGTTGTATGGTCGTTAAGAAGCTTTTCGTGTCAGAGTCCCCACGGTCTCATGCGTGTCTTCTCTTTCCTTACAAGGCAAGCTGATGAGCGTACAGCTATCCACCAGTCGGCTTCGCACTGCCCCGGGAATGGGAAGTCATACGGGCTGCTTTGTCTGCGGGAAACACGGCCACTGGTCGAAAGATTGTCCGGTCGGTCGGAACGGTAGCCACGGTGACAGCACGAGAGGCCGCGGCGCCTGGGCCCCGCCACACGGTCCCCCGAGTTATGGCAGCTACGGGATGGCCTCGCCTGCAGCAGCTGATTACATGGGTGGCTCTCCGTATAGTCAGGCTAGTTACGTAGGTGGGTTGCCTCCACCTCCCCCCCACAGGCTTGGTGGCTACGGCTCTGAGCTGGGGGATCGGTACGGCAGCAGAGCACCAGGCTCCTATGCTGACAGGTCACCAGCCTTTGATCGTGACCATCTCTATAGCAGCGTTGACTATTATGAGAAGTACCGAGCTCATCCTTTTGGCTCAAGCTATTTTGAGGATCGGCGCATGTCGTACCTTCCCCCTCCCCCACCTTCCTCCATCTCAAAGCTCTCGTCCAGTGTAGATCCATTTGAGCGTCAGCCCCTGCCTCCACCTCAAGCGTCTGCCACATGTTACACAGGCGAGCGCACCCCGACCGGACGAGCAGCTGTCCCATCGCCCGGCTTTACCTATGAGCAAACACAACTGTCGCCCATGTCTGCCTCCAGGAGCTCGTACCCTGCTGCACGACCCAAGAGTCATTATGCGTCACGTTATGCGCCTTACTAAAGCCAGGTGAGCACCATAGTCCATAACATTACTTTAAGACATCAGCAGGCAGCACTGACAGAGTTCTGTGTTTGTCCGCACTTGGACTGTTTTTAACGTGCTGAATCTTGTTCTGAATCTTGTGCCTGTTTCTCAGGAATGCTGTGCTCTCTTTCTAGGTCTGTCTGTGAACTGCAAGACTTTTCCTTTGCCGTCACTTCAAGTGTGATTCCTCCAGTCTGCGTTGATGTACGGCAAAGAATAGAGACTCTGTTTGGAAAATGGTGTCTGTATCTTCTAGGCATCTGAGATGCCCGTGGCCTGCAGATGACTCGTCCCGTTCAGCCATGTTCACCTTGCTTGTTTTCTGCAAACATCAAACTTTAACATTTTTATTACTCACTCTGCAGGTCTTCAGTTCGGATTTTAGCCAGCTCTTTCTTTATTTACATGTCACTTATCATTTGTTGCAAATTGTTCAAATCAGCAAATACTAACTGTTAGCCTTTGTTTGTCATTAAGACATATTCTTGTTTAATTAATACATGTTTTTTTTTTTTTTAAAGATTGCATGAAGCTTAATTCATTCCACTTTGTGGTATAGGTTACCTGTTACACAGACAAATTGGATCACACCCTGTCACACATTTGACATGTGTGTCATTATAAAGAATTTGGATAAAGAGAAAAAAGTGTTACATCATTGACCGTCTAATAGTTTGCTGAGTGGGCGGTAACTCTCAATGTGTATTTTATCCCAGGTAAAGCCAGAAGTGTGGAATCGAATGGTGCATTTTTTCCCTCTGTAGTGAATTAAAAGGGTAAAGGCAGCAGCAGGGAAATGGATGTGTGTGCAGCCTGACATTCAGTTAGCATTTACACAGTGATACTTTGAGTTAAAGCCAAAGTTAAGCCTGGAGATCATAAACATTCCAGCTTTTTTTCTCATTTAAATCGGTCTGTGGGTTGTATTATTTGTTCATTTTCTAATAACCGAGGTGTCTGCTGATCTAAAATTCCCCAACTAAGTGACATCAAAGTGACTGCTAGCTGATATGTATTGTTCAGCTGAGAAACCGTTTTCTTCCCAGTGATAGTGGTGCTGACTACCTGTAGCTAACAACAGAAATAAGCCAAGATGATGTTGAGGTCTCTATTGTATCCATGTAACACTGAGTAGAAACAAGTCTGTGGGGGGGGCGGAGCAGAGCTGTAAAAGTTATGAGGCACTTCCTGTGTACTGTTGAAGGTGCCTTTCCTTGTTTTGCTTATGAGTGGATTTGAAGTTTGTATTTTTCATACTAGCTGAAAAAAATACCAATATACCTTAAAAAATCGGAAGTTAATGATTTTTAATAAAGCCAAAATTATTTTGGTGATGCTCTTTTCAGTTTTTTTTTTTTTTTTTTACTTGAGTGTGATTAACACGGTGTGGCTTTATGAAGATTCAATATTTTGTTCTTAAAAGGTCCCAATTCAATGCTTAGTGAGAGAAACAAAATCCAGTTATTTGTCCAAATAGGGGCTCAAGGTAATGTTTAAGACAATGTCTTTAATAATTTCTCAATAAAAAGCCATTCTTCACCTGTTTAAAATATTTATATTTAATATATTGAAAATTCTTTTTTCTTTGCCATATCTAAAATTATACTATTTGGTCAAAGCTTTTCATTGATGTAGAGCCACAGTTGAATTCAACTTTTCAAACTAGTCTGTTAACCCGAAGATGTGATCAGCGACTGAATGAAAGAACCGTTTTCAACCATGTCAGCGTTCAAGTGATAATCACACATGTTTAGGAAAACCTGTTTTACACGTAGTGAAATCACCAAGTATAGCCTCCATCTTGCCTATTCTCCTGCCTTGATTTCCTTTGCTATGTATGTGGCGACGCCACGGCTTAGCTTTCGATGTTAGCTAGTCCCTCCCAAAAAGCGCTAGCGGGGTTAGCTGTATGTATTTGCCTGCCAACGCGCTAGCCGCCATTTCATTCTCAGAGGGAGAAGACGAGGAGTGCGACTTTTAACAGGTATGAATTGTATTAAATCGCAATGGCGAGGCACAAAAATCGGTTGCGAAAATGACCCATTGCGCCACAGTTCCAGCTGCTCCAGGAGTGTTTGCTGTTAGAGATCTGCTAATCCGACGTCCAAGCTTTAGCCCCGCGACGCGTGTAGTGAAGGCCGCAGCCTGAATGTTATGACGTTATGTAACAGTAACTGACCAAAGCAGGAATAATATAGTACAATAATGTAAGTGTTTTGTCACAGTTTTGACGCACAGTGCAATCAGATTAACTGTTTTGACATTATTTAGCGGTGCCGCTAACGACTTTTTCCCCCGCTGCGTGCTCAATGACTGGCTAAGCACCGCGCGGGCACTGCTGTTCCTGCTAATGGCTCGTTCGCGCTTTTCCTTTGGATTCCTCAGCACACCACGCTGGCTCTTTGTAAACCGAACAACAGATAGAAATTGTTCTGAGGAATCCAGTCCACTGCAGCTTGGTCTGTTGGTCAGCTCCTTCAACAAACTTTAATTGTTGCGCTTAAACTTTTGCCCAAAGAGCGCTTCTATTACATTATTCTCCAGTTAACGTTCCAGGCCCATACAGTGAAATGTTAAATCCAAGTGGGTACTCTTTCACGAAACCAATGTGAGAGTGCTGGCTTTGTTAGTAATGCCGCCACTTTATTCTGTGTTGTTCGTGTTGTGCACGTTAGATTTATGAGGAGCCCGTTAAACGGATACAATTTACGATCGTTATTAACTAGTAGGAGTCCTTCAGGAAGCCTTGTCAATGAAAAGAAAAGTCCATAAAGTCTTGAGTAGTGATTGTTCAGCATCACCGCTGAAACTCATTATTCTAGAGGTTTACAGCAAAAAGAACCTTAAGGCTACTGTTGTGATTTTTTTGTTAAATGAACTGGTAAAAGTTTCAGTTCAACCGTCGGAGTGGTGACGCTATTAATGCTGAAGTTCCTCTCTTCCTTTAGTGACGTGGACCCTGCACAATGGTGAAAATATTCATAGGGAACTTGTCCCCGGACACTACATCAGATGAACTCCGCTCTCTCTTCTCCCAGTATGGCAAGATTGCAGAATGCTCAATTGTCAAGAACTTTGGCTTTGTGCACATGGATGACAAAACAGAGGCAGAAGAAGCCATCCGCAACCTCCACCAGTATGAGCTGAATGGCCAACCTATGAATGTGGAATTAAGCCGTGGCAAGTCAAGAGGATCCACCAAATTGCATGTTGGCAACATTGCGTGTACTAACCAGGAGCTGAGGGCCAAGTTTGAAGAGTTTGGCACTGTGTTGGAGTGTGACATAGTAAAAAACTATGCTTTTGTTCACATGGAGAGAATGGAGGATGCCATGGAAGCCATTAATCAGTTAGACAACACAGCTTTTAAAGGTGAACTCTTGGGCTGGGCTTGGATGAGTAATTAAAGTCAGATTAAAGATGTAGTGTCAATATTGTTTAATTCTGTTGATGGGTAAATTATTGCTCAAATGCAGGTGAGTAAGTAGAAGAAGAACTAAGGTAAGTTTTAATAAATAATTCCAACATAATTTTAAAGCTGGTATCCGTAATGTCTTTGGTAATATCCGCCTGTGTTGTGGACTTAAAGGGACACAGACTCACTCGTCAGGTAAACACCTGCTTTGTGGTTATTCCAAGTATCTGTGATTTGGTATTTAAGTTATGAACTACATAAAGCGTACAAATCAGTCCATAGTCCCATTAAGAGCGGGATGAGAACGGATGTGACGTAGTCCTGTTTGTAGAACGCGGTGTTTGACACGCATTTATTCTCAGGATCATAAATCTCGGGTTGCGCCGGTGAGATCCACGTGAACTTCCGCAACACGGGTGCAAGTTGAAATTGATCGCATTAGTTACCTTTTGTTTTTGCAGCGGTTTAAGAAGCGTTTCAAGTTACGGATTTCAGCTTTAATAACCATATTTTTAGTGCTCAAATCATTGGGTATGTCTTCTTGCTACTGTTAGAATACAATGCAGCCTTTTAGCTGATTAAAACAGGCAGGAAATATGAATGCAGGTATAAATCCTTATTGAGTCTTTTCTTTTTAAGGCAAACTGATGAGCGTGAAGCTTTCGACTAGCCGCCTGCGTACTGCGCCGGGAATGGGAGACAGATCGGGTTGTTATCGTTGCGGGCAGGAAGGCCACTGGTCCAAAGAATGCCCTCTTGACCAAAATGGCTACCACGGTTCAGAGCCAAAGTCTGATGGATACGATGCCTCGAGATTTGGCGGGCGGGGTCGCAGCCGGGGTTATCATCCGGACTTCAGTGGTGAACCAGATTACGGTGGCAGCTATGCCCCTGTGCATGGCTTTTCCCGAGGTTCTGGTCACAGCAGCAACATGGCAGGGTACAGAAGAGGTGCAGGCTATGAGGGTGCAATGAGGTATGGGCCACACCCAGGGTATGGTGTAAATGCTGCTGCAGAACATAGCATGGCTCAGATGTATGGCGGCGAGGCAGCATACAGGGGCAACGGCTCACTCTATGGCGCGTTCCCAGCCTACCCGGTCCGACGGTCGCCTTATGAGGAAAGAGATCCGTACGGGGTTGTGGACTACTACGAGAAGTACAGGGCCAATTCTTACGGAGGCAGTTATTTCGAGGAACGCCGCGCTGTCCCCTTGCCTGCTCCAGCAGCGTCCTCCTCCACGGCTATAATGAGGGAGCGTCTGCCTCCCTCTAATGTCAACCCATACGAGCGCCCTCCCCTCCCTCCTCCACCAGCCCCAGTCTCTTCATACTACGCACGTGACCGGAGTCCGATTCGGAGAGTTGCTGCCGAAGCAGATGGATATACATATGAGCGTTCGCGCCTTTCTCCGGTGACCGCCCTCCCAAGAAGTTCTACCTATGAGCATCCGCGGGATCCCGGCGCGGAGCGGGCACGGTATACGTACTAGTGCTTGTCCCATACAGTCAGGGCAGAGCTGATTTACAGTAAGCAGGTAGGCTAGCCGAAGTGCCATGTAAACATCAAACGGTGAATCTCATTGCTGTTGTTTGAAGCTAAAGTCAGCGCTCTGTATGTGGGTGGATGGGTGGGTGGTCACAGTGATGAGAACATTTAAGTCTAAATGGTTGGATACATTCACATTATGCTTTGATCTTCTTCCAGGTTCTAAATCACACTCCAGTCCAGCTCAGTTTCCCATCTCTCATTGTCTTGTAACATGCTGTGGTATAGCTGCAGTTTTCAAATGACTTAGCAAGTATGTAAATTCAGGTCCAGCCTGATCCCAAACATGACACTGCCACAGCTGAATTTTTGCCCTTCTGATAAAAAGATGCATAGTCTGAACACATGACATTAGTGCATGGTGCTTATTGTAAAGGTGAGTCTTCTGTTAATAGAACTTAAAGTGTACTCAGCAGCTTCTAATGTATTATGTGCATTTTAGTGTATTTGTGTTAGTGGAAGTACGCCTCATAACTGCAGCAACAGCTAAACAAATGTGAGTGCTTGAAGCCTGAAAATGAGGACCTTTTCTTCCTTCGCGTTTTTTTTTTTTTTTTTTTTTTTTTGGGTTTTTTAAA
>VUQR01010198.1:0-13768 GCA_015108515.1 Hemichromis elongatus | reverse complement strand
CCCCATGTATATTCAAAGTGTTAGTGACAGGCTGGGTTGGGTCAGCTTTACTCTGAATCTTAAATATGAGGCTTATTAAATATTAGAAATGTTGACAAAGGATTGGACTGTGGCGTTTTACTTGAAGACAGCTCTAAACTATTTAAAGTTTTAACCATGTCAAACATTCATCTTTTTTCAATTGTATTCTGTGCCATTTAGTTTATTTATAATTTGATTACTTCATATTACATGTAACCCGTTTTACTTTGAGTCACGTGATAAGATTAGCCAGAAGTATTCAAGTTGAGTTTTCCTGCAACGGTGACCACTTGACCTTGGACTCTGTTGGTCGTACATGACCCTTTTTACAAAGTCTGGATTCTTAAGTACTTGTTCAGTTTATGACACTGAATTTAAACTCAAATTTCTTCTTGGTTTGATCTCTCTGACTCTGGTTTAAAGTGTGCAATGTGCCCATAGACGTACCAAATAGGTTTTATTCTCATTGTGGGACTGGCTTCACAAGGTCTGTGAAGTTTCAACAGCGCTGCCGTACATTAAGTCCATATGTTGGACGTCTCAGTGGGGCAGAGCTGAGTCAAAGTAGCCACTTTCACACTGGAATGTTGAAAAGGTCCTGTTTACAGAATTTCGTGGAGTACACGAACAGTGAACATGATAATGATGAACAAAGCAGCGCGGTCCTTAACGTTTGGGAGACGATAGTCTTCAAAGACGCGATGATACTGAGTTTTATTTTGAAACTATCGACCGGAAAAGCTGTTCGGCTCTTCCGTCCTGACGCTCTCCGCTGTACGTGACATATTAAAGAGGCTGGAGCATCTGTAGGTTCCGGCTGTGTGCTCAACGCAGAACCGAAGAACAGCGACGACGTGTGGGGTCACAATCCGGGAGCACAGAGATGGCTAAGCCGCTGACAGACCAAGACAAGAGGAAGCAGATCTCGGTGCGGGGCCTGGCCGGGGTGGAGAACGTTGCAGACCTAAAAACTAACTTCAACCGGCACCTCCATTTCACCCTGGTCAAGGACCGGAATGTGGCCACCAAACGGGACTACTACTTCGCTTTGGCAAACACGGTCCGAGACCACCTGGTGGGCCGCTGGATCCGAACGCAGCAGCATTACTACGAGAAGGACCCCAAAGTAAGCATCCGGTACCGCAGTCGAGCACAGCTGATCGGAGGCCTGGGGGGGAGGGAGGGGATGCGGGTTCGTGCTGCGGATGTCAGCACTGATGGCTGCGGCTCACGACAGCGTTGCTTTTCGTATCCATTTATAGTCACGTTCGCTCTGACCGTGAGTCGACTGTGTGTGTGTGTGTGTGTGTCATTTCTGCTCGCTCATAAGAATGAGATGTTACGTAACGTGCCGCTGTCATCCGCAGCTCTCTCACCTTCACCCGACCTCTGCTGCACCTCGTACTCTCACAAGTCTCCTCACCAGCGGGCTTGGGGCCAATCAGGCATGGTTACACGTAAATGCATGCCATCCATCTATGCACCCACCCCCTAAAGCGCAAAATGACTTAACGGCCTTGAGCAGGCATCGGGGACTGGGCCCTCAGAGCTGCTCCACAGCCCCTTTACCATTAGTACCTACTCGGGTCAGATCGCCACTGTTTTATTACCTACTCGGCTGGAGTTCATAGAGGAGGGGCTTCACAGCTCTGATAACTGCGTCACTGTAATCACAAAGACTGCATACCAAAGCCACGGCCCGAGACCCCGCTGTGCTCTAGTCTGGGCGTTCAGACGGAACGTTTGTGCAGTGCAACGTCAGCTGCATCTTGTTCTCTTCTAGCTTATAGACCGGCTTTCAGGAGGTCTTCATAGTCACAAGAGAGGTTATATGGAGCTGATCTATTGTGCATTGTATTATGCATGTAAAATGCTAGATGCCGACCTTCATGGACACCTGGCAAACAATAAGTGCTTTAAATGGCTGAAAGGAATAAGCTATGACACTGGGTGCTAGGTGTGTTTCTGTGTTCCGTTTCTCTAGAAGTGGATGTTCAGGGTGAGAATTGCATTCTGCTGCTGCACTTTGGCAACTTTTCATTTGACCATGTGGCAGGGAACAGCTGTCATGTTTCCATACACTGAGTTAATGTGCTCAGTTAGACATTTCAGACACGGAGGTCAATTTTCTGCCAGGCTCTTGTGTTAGACGATACATATGCTGACCTCCGCATGTCTCCAGTCACTTTGGTCTCATGCTGGAGCCATCATGAGCTTTGTGCTCTGTAGCAAACGTGTAATGCTGCTTCTCTGAAGTGAAACTGTCATGGCCAGCAGCAGCTCTGCTGTCTTGTCCTAGAGATCACGTGGCCGGTCCGTGGGGCGCATACTGTGTGCTTCATTGTCAATAACCTCCTGACTCTGTTTCAGTGAGTTTCATCCAGCCATATTTGTGTTGTTGCCTTTCCAAATGTTTTTTCATACAAATGTGAAAGTGCAATAATTGAATGGAAATGCAAAGTACCAGAAGCCCAGGATCAGGTGGAAGTGGAGTAAAAAGCTATTTTGCTCTTCTTCTTTTTTTTTTTTCTTGCAGCGTGTCTACTACCTCTCCTTGGAGTTTTACATGGGCCGTACTCTGCAGAACACCATGGTGAACCTGGCCTTGGAGAATGCCTGCGATGAAGCCACATACCAGGTGAGGGTAACGCAGCACGCCCCTAACACCTTCCAACAGAAATCAAATCAACCCACACTGGGTGTGATGTGCAATCTGAATGCTTTGTGTATCAAGCTTCCACATCCTCAAGCAAAAGCTGAAACAAAGTGAGAGTGATGACCAGAGTCATTATAGTGTTTTCTAATTAGTTTTTTAGTTTTTACTCTTACTTTATTTTAACTTCCTGTTTTTAATTCAGTTTAGTTTCAATTAGTTCTTGAGTGAATCTTTAGTCTTAGTTTAATTTTTATTAGTTTAAATTTCAGTGTTAGTCTCTTTAATTATTATTGTACAGGGGGCATGTCTCTATAGAGCCCTGCGGGGGGACATTGGAGGGAAAAAATTGAAGATGTACTTTTCGGAGATCCCTCAAAACATTTTAGTCCAAGCACTTCCAGGTCAGTCTGAGACATTGGAAACAACCATAGCAATGAAAGACACACCTGTGGGAGAGATTCATTGATCTTCATTTTGAGCTTGGCCTAAACTATGAAGAAGACATTAAATCAGTGCTTGGCAGCAGACACGGTTTTTATATAAGTGACAGACATCCAAAGAGAGTTCATGTTTGAGGCATCGCAGTTATCCCAAGGCGGCCTGGCAGCTTTGGTGAATTCATTTTTGAGCAGCTGCAGTGCTCTGGACAGCTTCACGGTTAATGATGGAAATGCGATAAATGCAGGGGAAAAAAGTTGTTTTTCTCTCCCTCTACCTCCAGTGTCCCTTGTGGTCCCGCTTATGTGCCAGCGGTAGGGTCCAGGAAAATCAGTACAGATATTACAAAACATCTGCAAGCTTATGTATATGAACGTCACTAATGTGTTCACAGTTCTGTTTTGTCAGGACAGTCAGTTTATTTTACTTTCAGGACCTTTTAAACTCTGTGCCCAGACAGCGTGTTTCTGAGTACCAGTGCAGGAGCACGCGCTGATGCTTTACTGTCAATACCGCTCAGCCAGACAGTGAAGCTCTAATGTCCATTGCAGTTAACACGGGGAGAGTGATTAACAGCTCTGTCTTGCAGTATTCACAGCTAATCCACACCTTTACTGTGCGTGTCTGTGCTTGTTTTCTTTAGCTGGGTTTGGACATGGAGGAGCTGCAGGACATTGAGGAAGATGCTGGCCTAGGCAATGGAGGGCTTGGACGTCTGGCAGGTGAGCTCCTGACTGGCTGCTGACAAAAGGTGATGTGAAGCACAGCCTTGTCTAACACCTTTCCCATTTCCACAGCTTGCTTCCTGGACTCCATGGCCTCTTTGGGTCTGGCTGCTTATGGATATGGCATCCGGTATGAGTTTGGCATTTTCAACCAGAAAATTGCCAATGGCTGGCAGGTATGTCCACCTGGTGCTGTGTATGCACTTTAAGCACCTTTGCGCTACATTCATACTAAATAAGATTAGCCAGATAAAAGCACTATCTGAGATGGTAACAGAAGGTGTCGCATGATGGACTCGTCACAGTTTGTGACAGTTTACACAAGATATGAGTGATGCTGATTAAAAGGAGCATTAACAGGATTATTAGGAGGATTATTCGGAGCACAGAACGTGGCAAAGTGAAAGAATTTAATGGACCATCTGTTCACTCTGTAGCCTTAGTGAAAATGGAGTTATAGTCACAGTACCGTCTTCAAATTGCAGTGTTTTGGTGTGTTTGGACAGGATTGTCTACTGATGTAGTTTTTGTCATTCAAGCAGCATGAAAGTTGGATGAAAACGACATTTTCTTTGTACTCAAATATGAGACTTTGCAGGACATTTTTTCATATTTTAACTAGTGGGACAGAAGGTGGATGTCACCCTGTTTTAGAGCCACGAAGATGGCATCAGAGAAATTCCCACAGGGGGTGACAGGTGAAAAGCCTGACATTACTTGACTTGCTTGCATGCTGCTCTGTGTGCCATGTGGTATTTCCACAGGTGGAAGAAGCAGATGACTGGCTGCGTTATGGTAATCCCTGGGAGAAGGCTCGGCCTGAGTACATGCGTCCTGTCCACTTCTATGGCCGCATTGAACACACAGCTGAAGGAGTGAAGTGGGTTGACACGCAGGTTAGTACCAAGTCGTTACTGTATACTGTAATTAGAAATGACTGAGACAGTCACATTTTCTTTGACACCTCTGATTGTGTATCATACTACTACTATTATTGTTACTATTTGTGTAACAAAGATGACAATTTAACTAGGTTACAGCCAGAATTAAGACACACCCCTCAACTGGCTATAATTGTCTAACAGACTTTTTTAAACTGCTATAACCAAAGAAAAAAATGTGTAAGTTAAACACAAGAAATGTACAACAAATAGCTCAAAAAGGTACTTGTATTCCTCCACATCCTCAGCTGACTGAGGACAGACGTGGTCTGTGTAGCTGTCCTCTTTCCACTCAGGTTGATCACATTTTAGTTCATAATCAGATGAGTTCCCTCACACCACTCGGGTCAGAGTGTTTCTGTAGATGGCACGACCTGAGCTGTGCTGAGAGTCTGGGTTGTTCAGGACGAACAGGAATGTAGAGAGCATGATCTCCTGTGAAGCTCCTCTAGTGCACAACACCATATCAGACGGAGCTGCAGCCTGTCAGGTAGTCGGCGATCCAAGAGAGGGTGGGTGTGTCTACTCATAGTTCTTCAGTGGCTGTATCAGGTTAAATGCACTGGTTCTGTATGCATTAGTAGTATTTGCGTGCAGCAGGTCAGTTCTGTCTCCAGTGGTGGTCTGTAGTTTCAGGGGTCAGGAGGAGGTAGAGCAGGTCCTCTGTTAATCGTAAGGTTGGTGCTTTGAACCCTGGCTGCTTCAGTCAGCATGCCAAAGATCTCCCGGCAAGATACTAACCCCAGGTTTCTCTCTGAGGTATCCATCACAGTGTGAAGTAGTACTTATGTAGAAAAAGCATAGAACAATAAAGTGTTTTTTTATTCTGCCTGTCCTGTTTGGTTCTTTAACAATCAGAATTATTGTCTGAAGGCCAAGAAAGATCCCCAGCAGATTTACTGTACCAAGTGGATCATCACAGCCTTGCCGTATTGGTCCATTTGATTGACCTTGGTATTAATATTTATTTATTTTATTTTAAACTATTACTGCCAGGACAGACATGACTGGGAGGAAGGAAGGAAAAGAAAAAAGGGAAGGATAATATGATAATACAAAGAGAACCGCAACAGTCAGATAACCCCCTGTAAGCAAGCACTTGGTGATGGTGAGAAGGAAAAACGTCATTTTAAAAGGAAGAAACCTGCAGCAGAACCAGACTCGGGGAGGGACGTCAGTCTGCTGAGCGATGGGAGGGAAGTGGCAACAAAGACGCACCGTAATCTTCAGAAGTAGTTATACTCAGTAATGACCATGGCAGTAGAAGAATGCAGGGTGGAGGGAGTCATGTCACTTGCTCTCTGCATCACAGAGAAGGTTGAATCCGAACAACAGTAACAGATATGAATGCTTTCCAGTTTCCAGTTTTCCAGTTATCTGTGCCTCAGGAATATGTGAAGGATTCAAGAGTGCAGCACTTCATGTCTCCCAGATGAAAGCCTCAGTTTGCCTGGAAAAAAAAATGTCTGAACCCAGGTACTGTTGCACCGTGGTCTGGAAATGTGAGTGCAGCTACTTTTCTGTGAAGCACATACTACACTCGCCATATCCCCTCTAATGATACCTGGGACGGATTGTTCATATTACTCTGGAGCCCCATCTCCTTCTAGTTGGTTTGTCCTGTGGTTTGTGACATCATCACTGACAATAAATCAGCAGAACATTGAGAAATGATGAGGTGTGTGTGTGTTTGTGTGTAATCCAGGTGGTTCTGGCTCTTCCCTATGACACTCCAGTCCCCGGCTACAGAAACAACATAGTTAATACGATGAGGCTGTGGTCTGCAAAGGCACCCTGTGACTTTAACCTGAAAGACTGTGAGTACTGCCGTCTGCTCACATCACTCTGAGAAATGACGCTTTGTGAAAAGTAGAACCCACAGACATGGACTGCTCTTCTTGCTGTTGTCCCACAGTTAATGTTGGAGGCTACATTCAAGCTGTGCTAGATAGAAACCTTGCTGAGAACATCTCCAGAGTGCTCTACCCCAATGACAATGTGAGTGGATTTACAACTGATTAGCTTCTCTTTGCACTTCGTTATTCATTTGAACTTTTGCTTAGTTCACGTGAACTGGTGCATGGTGCTGTACATGATATTGCCAAGAGTATTTGCTCATCTGCTTTCACGCACGTATGAACTTCAGTGACATCTCGTTCTTAATCCATAGAGTTTAATATGATGTCAGCCCACCCTTTGCTTCCATAACAGCTCCAACTCTTCTGGGAGGGCTTTCCTCAAGGTTTAGGAGTGTGTTCATAACTTTGCCAGATGACATTTTTACATATCTGTCCAGTGTTTTAAAAGTTAAGATTGACCCAATTCCGGCAATATTTGTATTTGGGACTTGGAATGAAGCACAGGGTCTACGAAGGGCACAAAACGTCTCTTAGCGTATGCAGGGATCATTGCAAAGAAGCTAATCGGTGGGGCAAAGATAATCCAGTGTTAAAGATGTGGCTTACAGAGCTTACAAACACACTTCACCTTAAGAAAATAAGATATGTCATTACTGGCAATATGACTTTTATCAAATTTGGCACCCTTTCCTCTCCTGTGTCAGGTAGGGAGGTTTTAGGCAGCCTTGGTATGTTTAGTGTTTGGTCTCAGAGGCACCAGGATAACTTGGGTTACAATCTGCTGATGTGTGTTTATGTATCTGCTTGCTTTGATGACGTTTACTTTATACCCTTTTTTGCTATTCCACCTAAAGTTACTTTATTTCTCTTCTGCATCCTTTCAGTCACTTCCTGTGGTCATGGAAGTGATCAGAACAGCTAAATTTAATAATCTGGATAGGTGAGGGAATACTTTTGGCAATATAGTGTACTACTTTGTTTCTTTCTTTACTGATGTGGTATTTCATTTCCTCCTAAAGGTAGCTCAAATGCCAAATTTAAATAGTCTATAATGTGTCCATTCAGCAAGCTGATTTATCCTGGTACGATGATTTCCTCCTCCAGAGCTGCTCTTTGTCTGTGCTTAATGTCAGTGAGTGTACCAGCAGCCGATTGGTTCTAAGCATTGAGATCTGCTGCTGGTAACAGCTCTTCATACTGTCCTCCAGTTCTTTGAAGGGAAGGAGCTGCGTCTGAAGCAGGAGTACTTTGTCGTAGCGGCAACTCTTCAGGACATCATCCGTCGATTCAAAGCCTCAAAGTTTGGTTCCACAGAGTTTGTGCGGTTAGATCTTTCTACACTGCCAAATAAGGTGAGCGTGCCATCATTCTGTCATTTTGGCTTTTTTAAATTTTTTTTTTTACTTTCTCTTAAATTGATTTCTCCTAAAACTGATGATCTTGATTTAGTCAGTGATTTCTTATAAATGGATTAATTTTGCTGATTGTTCTGTTTTCTCTCCATGTGCAGGTGGCCATCCAGCTGAATGACACTCACCCTGCTCTGGCCATTCCTGAGCTGATGAGGCTCCTGGTGGATATTGAGAGAGTGCCCTGGGAGAAGGTATCACATCACAAACTCTTCACTTTTCCAGTGTGTCTGTAGTGAGTGTGTGCTCCTAATGGTGTATTCAAGACTTCAAACTGAGCTGGAGACCATAAACTCACTGGGAAAACATTTAGTGAGCTTTGAAAGTAAGAAGTAGGTGCATTAGGAGTGCTGCTGACTGGGTGGCCATTACAACAGATGCTGTTTTCAAACTCTGGCTATACTGCTCAGTCCATGTTTTTTAAATGGTCTAGGATTCTTCAACCGGGATTCAGTCTCATTGTTTGTTTGTGTCCTTAGCACTAACCTCTGCAACCAAGACAAACCAAGTCACAGATCAGAAGGATGAAAAAGCGTTTTCACATTTGTTCACATTTTCTTTATCCCAGTTTTTTAAATCCTAACCTATCTGTCTGTGTGACTCTGGCCTCTGTGTCCAGGCCTGGGACATCGTGATCCGTACCTGTGCCTACACCAACCACACCGTGCTGCCTGAGGCACTGGAGCGCTGGCCTGTGGACCTCTTCCAAAACCTGCTGCCTCGACACCTCGAGATCATTTACGAGATCAACAGGAGGCACCTGGAGGTATGAGGGGAGCTTATCTCTGCACTTTTGGAGCCTTTCAGGCAATAAGGTGCTGACATGATGTAGACTCATTTCTTTCTTAAATCCAGTACAACAGCGTTTCCCAACCTTTTGGAGCCACGGCACATATTTCACATTAGAAAACTCACACGGCACACAACCAAACACAATTGTCAAAGGTATAGCAGAACGGGTTCGGTTTGTCCCCAGTAAACCTTTTTGCTTTCTTTTGACCACTACTTATGCTCGGGTCTTCATCTGGGTGGGAATCTTCCACAGTGGTTGGGAAACACTGCTATATGAGATTAATTTAAACGATTCCTTTGCTTGTTGTAGCATTTAAAGGAGTACTAAACAGTGTTTCCAGTGGATCACATCATTCTGTTCAACAAGTTATCACCAAGTCTCCACAGCTCTGCTAGGCAATTGTGGTTTTTATCTCACACGACTTTTTCTGCTGCCCCTGAGTGGCCAAATACAATTCTGCAGCTTTAAGGTCATCATCCATCTCCCACAAAGACAGAAATATGCACAGTAGTGAGTAATCTCAGAATGTTTATCTTCCCTCCTGCAGCGCATCTCGAAGCTTTACCCAGGCGACACTGACCGCATATGTAGAATGTCCCTGATTGAGGAAGGGGATGTGAAGAAAATCAACATGGCTCACCTTTGTATTGTGGGCTCTCACGCTGTCAACGGAGTGGCCCGAATCCACTCAGATATCATCAAAAACACTGTGTAAGGAATCCTGTAGGAATCCAGCTGCATGAGATGTTACAAAGATGTTTCAAACGTCATCTCTGATGTTTCACGTTCCTTCCAGGTTCAAGGATTTTTACGAGGTTGATCCTCAGAAGTTTCAGAACAAGACCAACGGTATCACCCCCAGGCGCTGGCTGGTCATGTGCAACCCCGGTCTGGCTGAGGTCATCGCTGAGGTGGGTTAGTTGTGATTTTGTGCTGTGGAAGTAAAAACACGTTTTCAGCTTAGTCGTTTTCTTCAAAAGTTGTTATGAAGGAGTCGGCTACCCGTCCCAAAAAGCATTTTAATTGGAGTCCTTGGTACGTTTTCGTCTTAATATCAGTAATGACTGCATGTGTTATGAAAGTGGCATCAGATGCATTAAACCTTTTTAGAGATCCTGCCTAAACTCACCTGCTTAACCTCCAGAAAATTGGAGAGGATTACATCCGTGACTTGGACCAGCTGAAGAAGCTTCTGGAGTTTGTGAATGATGACGCTTTCATTCGGGACGTAGCCAAAGTCAAACAAGTGAGAGCTTAAAATGCCAAAAGTAAACTGTGCTCTGTTTGCGTGCTTTCTTTCACACCCTCCGTTTGAACTTTCAGGAGAACAAGATGAAGTTTGCTGCGCATCTTGAAGAGCACTACAAGGTGAAGATCAATCCCAACTCCATGTTTGATGTGCAGGTGAAGAGGATCCACGAGTATAAAAGGCAGCTACTCAACTGCCTGCATATCGTCACACTGTACAACCGTGGGTGCTGCTTTTTCCTCGGAGCTTTAACTCTGAATACTTGTCTTCTCTTTAAAAAACAAACAAAAATAATCAGTCTTTGTCTCTGATTAGGCATTAAGAATGAGCCCAACAAGCTGTGGACACCCAGAACCATCATGATTGGAGGAAAGGTGAGCAGCAATATGCCCAAAAGTTTAATGTGGTTAGAATTGGAAGCAGTTTATTCACATACTGCACTGCACTTCACACTACATCAAATTCAGCCTTATCTAGTATGTATGTGGGCTACTTTGACACAGTCGGTCGTAAACATGGCTGTCCCTCTGTATGCACATGGATGTTGTTGCATGAGAGGAGCTGCTTGTAGACATCTCACCAAGCAGGACCTTTCTTCTTCTCCTCACATTGGCTTCAGTAGTGTTTATTCACCTGTAGTTTACATACAGCTGTGACAGGATAGAGGGACTGTCTTCTGTGTGTGTCTTTGTCTTTGTTCACATAATGTAAGAGTTTCTACTAAGCTGACTAAACTGACATTTTAAAGGAAATGTTTGCTATCCCACTGTGGGTCAGAGACTAAATCTGTGTATCAGAATCAGGAAATGATTCTTCTTTCTTTTCAATATATTGCTTATCAATAAAATGTGATGCTGTAGAAGTACCTCTGGAGGGAAACTGAGCATGATTGAGTTGAGTTGCACGTCTTGGACTCGTTGAGGCTAGCTGTTAGCCATTACTAATTTAATACCTGCTTTTGAACTTTGAGAGTGTGGTGAGCATCTTGGTTTCCCAACATGTGCCTTCTTCGTTTCTAGGCTGCTCCAGGTTACCACACTGCCAAGATGATCATCAAGCTGATCACATCCATTGGAGATGTCGTTAATAACGACCCTGTGGTGGGAGATCGCCTTAAAGTCATCTTCCTGGAGAACTACCGCGTCACACTGGCTGAGAAGAGTAATAACAAGTTTTTGACTGTGTCCTACTGTATTTACATGATGTATAATTCATATCACTTATTTACAGTACAGCTCAATAACCCTGATCTTTTATGTCTGCTCGTTCTCTGTTGGGTCAGTAGCGCATAAAGCTGTATTCTGTGTGTCTCCTCTGTGCAGTCATCCCTGCAGCTGACCTGTCTGAGCAGATTTCCACAGCAGGTACTGAAGCCTCAGGCACAGGGAACATGAAGTTCATGCTGAATGGCGCCCTCACCATTGGCACCATGGATGGTGCCAACGTGGAAATGGCAGAGGAAGCTGGAGAGGAGAATCTGTTCATCTTTGGTATGAGGGTGCACGATGTGGAGGCCCTGGATAAGAAGGGGTGAGTTTTATAGAGTGTGTTTGTGTGTGTGTGCTCGTGTGAGTGTATGTCCCTCTATCCACAACATCAGCAATAGGTGAGATGCTTGGCTACAACAGCCAAAAGGAGACTAGAGGCCAAGATCAAGGTAGCACGAAGGTCAAGTAGAGTTGCAGAAAGGTGCGATGAAGAAAAGGCCTAAGAAGTAAAGCAAGCTGTCCATACCTGAGGCCTTGGAATCTGCCACCAAAGATTCACGTCCTTGGCCAGATGTCAGCATCCATCACTTGTGCTGCTGAAAGTTCATCTAAATGTTGTTTTGTGTAATCATTGTTGCTTTGTCATGAGAGGACTGAACAGAAACACTGCCCCTTTATATGATGACTCTCTCCTCAGCTATGATGCTGTGTCCTACTATAACCGTGTCCCTGAGCTGAAGCAGGCAGTGGACCAGATAGCAGGAGGCTTCTTCAGCCCCAGCCAGCCTGGCCTCTTCAAAGACCTTGTGAACATGCTGATGCACCATGACAGGTGAGTGCTAGGTGCTCTGGCCGGGGTTAGGGTTTGACACGAGGTAAAGTGTGAACAATGCAGCTCACTGTAAAACATATTTATGTCCTGCAGATTCAAGGTGTTTGCTGACTACGAAGACTACATCAGATGTCAAGAGAGAGTCAGCACGCTCTACAAGGTGTGCTCTGCTGCTAGTGAGGTCATGTACACTATACAAGCATTGTCTAATAAATGTAACCTGGCCTGTGCCGCCCTCTCTGTGTTAACAGAACCCTAAAGAGTGGACCAAGATGGTGATTCACAACATTGCTGGCTGTGGAAAATTCTCCAGTGACCGTACCATTTCTGAGTATGCCAGGGAGATCTGGGGAATGGAGCCCAGCCTGGAGAAGATCGCTGCTCCAGATGACCTTCGCTAAATCAAACTACCGTCATCTGTAGCTCAGCACGTGGTACGGCAGCCA
Organism: Hemichromis elongatus; assembly: GCA_015108515.1. NCBI lineage: Eukaryota > Metazoa > Chordata > Actinopteri > Cichliformes > Cichlidae > Hemichromis > Hemichromis elongatus. Next base: position 1,191 of record VUQR01010198.1, on the reverse strand, counting down.
GAGACGAACCCTGTAGCTTCTCACCGTGCACTGTGGCATTATTTCTTTACAGTAATGATCCCTGTACAACCTCAACTACTTCCAGTTCACCCTGTGCTAACACGAGCTGAAATGGTCCTCTACGAATGTGCGACAAATTAAAGGAAAAAACTATTCCCCCACAGAGGGCTGTCTTGCTGTGGTTTTGATCCACGTTTCTCTTTTTTCAGGGGAAAGATGGTTGCAGATCCTGAAAAGACAGAATGTGTTTTGTAAGGACGGTCTGCCATTAATCAATTTCTAGAGAGTGGGAATCACTGCCAAGGATTAAGGCTGTTGGGGCCCCCTTAATAAAACATTTTATTAGTTGCTTTTCCTTTAATTTGTTACCTCTCTTTATATTTCTTTCTTCACCAGTAGCACATGCTCCCACAGCCTCAGAAGTTAAGGTGCAGATGTTTGAGTGTGTGCTTTTTGATAATATCTACTGAGGTAGTGTTTAAAGCTTTTCTTTCACCGTACAGGTCTGAAACATTTTCAGCCTGTGTTTGCAGCATAGGTTTTTCTATTGCAACAGGAACATTAAAGATTCTGATGTTCCTACTTGTACTCCACATCCTTAAAATTCCTACTAACGGCAAATTATGAGAAAACTGGTCCGTCTTTAAGAAGAGCCAGACTTCATTCCCCTCTTCCTTCCAAAAGCCAGCCGAACTGCAGATAAGCTTGAGTCCTGTCACTGTTCCTGACCAGTCACGTCTTCCATGGAAGAGTGTAGCCTCCCAGCAGTACTGTAATGAAAAAGCATGTACCCATGTTTGCAGCACATGAACATTTCATATTCACTGTCCAGCTGCTTGTCCAGTGTTTTAAGATGTTAGCTGAATGTATTCATTTGTGTGTGTATTATAGTTGAAGTTAAGTTGCTGTGTCATCCTCTCAGCATGTTTTGTGTCATTTTGCTGTCGTCTGTTAGACATTGATAGTGCCTACTCTTTGCAAACCCTCTGAAACATGTGTGTACTCTCAGCTGTATTTGTGTGTAACATAGATGAGTAATATTAAAAAAAATAAACACTTATCATCAATTTTTGGCACTTGGGATTAATGTGTAAACAATGATTAGAGTAAGATAAGAGTAAAACGAGAAAGGAAAACACTGCATTCAAAGAAAATGTTCCAACATCTGTGAGAGGACCAGCATTTACACAC
>VUQR01010197.1:0-19250 GCA_015108515.1 Hemichromis elongatus | reverse complement strand
ATGCTCAAATGGGTGCTGATAGGAATCTTTTGTATTGTATGTATGTGTGTGTGTGTGTGTGTGTGTGTGTGTGTGTGTGCGTGTGTGTGTGTATAAGCCAGTATTTTTTATGAACCCCGTTAGCTGTTGGCTTTCCTCAACAATGTGTCAGTCTGTGTCTAGTTAACGAAAACACACATACGCACGCACTGAAAGCTTTCCGAGTATCCTCGCACCAGTCACCCATCTTCAGTGCATCCCACATCATGGAAAATTGGCTTCTGTCCGGCTCTTTCTTTCTCTCTGCGCCCGTCTCTAAAGTCTTTATGTCTGTCTCTCTTTGCTGCAGTAACATGGCTTCTAGATGTGGCAATGTGGCACGTTAATCTGGTAAAGAGGGATGCTCAGACATAGCAAATCTAGATGTCACAGATCTGAACTTCTCTCTGCTTTTCTCTGCAGTTGCCTTTATTTCCTTTTTGAACAAAAGGTTTGGATTGATGTCGTGAATTTGCTGAGACATCTCTAAATCTGCTTCTGAACTTGTACGCTAAGTAAAATCAATACAGAAAGCAAAAACTAAAGAACACCTCTACCTCGCATGGCTTTGCTACTTGCCTTTCCATAAACAATCATTTTATACTAATAATAGCTTCCTTCTGTTGTATGACTTTGGTGCAGCTCTCTATGTCTAGAGGAACAATATGAATATGATATGAATATTATATAGAAGTCTTTCTGTCAAATTAAAACTAAGGTGATAAAAAAACCTGTATATGTGTACAGATAGATAAATGGATGGATGTGTGTAATATAAAGTCTCCTCAGTCAAAGCATCTGCTGCACCCACTGTGGGAGTTTTATCAAATTTTCTCTGTGAACTGGCACATGCTGAGCAGTTTATCTTGATTGCCTCGTAGGTCTTTATGTCACTGACGTTACTGGCATTAAATGACGCACGCAGATGCAGCTGGAGTGTGTCGTCCCCACAGACTGTATATAAAGATGGACGATGCATCACGATGCAGCCTCGCGCTGTACAGAAGTAAAGCCAAAATATGCCGGAAATTAGCAGGGCATTCTTGGACTAGTGGTGTTATTTGCAACCAGAGTCCATGCTCTTCAGTTCTGTATATAAAGTCTAACATTGTTTGGAGGCTGTTCAGTTCAGCAACATTTAAATTAGACAAAACAGATCACTGAGCCATCTTCTGTGGTTTATGTCCTACAGATTTTTTGAGTCATATTAGAACATGTGACCCCTAAATCTATATGCTCACGATTAAAAGTTACATACTTTGTAGATCGAATTACAATAGTTTGATTGGTTCATGCCCTTGTATTAGTATGGATATGCCTTTCCTTATATGAGAAAGTATGTTCCTTCCACATATATATTTGACTTTTGAGATTTAAAGATCGACTAATACTTCTTCGCGTGTTTTTCTTTTGGTGGAGAAAGCCTTGCAACTCTTTCAAAGGCTTGTACAGAAAACTGCCGTGCAGCGCCACGTCCTTGGCCCGGCTCTGTTTGGTCAGGAAGTTGCTTAGAAATAAAACCGTATGTTTTATCACTGCCATCATCAGGTAAGATACTGCACTCGACTGGATAAACACAGGGATTAACTAATAGACTGCTGGCAAAGAATCACCTTGGCTCCGTCTTTCTTTCTGACTATGCCTCCTTCTTTCTCTCATCTTGCTTTTTCATCTCTTTCTGTCATCTCTTCTGGCTCTTTATTTAGCGGTGTGCATGTGTGTGTGTGTGTGTGTGTGTGATTCCATTCAGAGCTCTCCCCCCTCAGTGACACCTGAGAGGTCCACAGTAGGTCCAGTGAGAAAGTAAAAGATTGGGCAGACAAAAAGACTGAAAAGAAGGAGCTGCTCTCCTTACCTTCATCTCTATCTTCCTTTCTTGTTTCTTTTCAGATGTACTGATCAACCAGGACTTTCTTATTTGGAGATATAGTATTTATAGCTTGAGCTTTGTCTTCCCATTACAGCCACAACTAACCCCGCTGCTTTCATCCAGGACAACCTGCTTAACTAACTCCTATGTTCTTCAGTCATTTTGATTTGTGGGATTCAGTATTTTCCCTTTAAGCCACCACAGAGTCGTCTGCTGCTCTTTTGTTTCTTGTTTCTGTTTCTTTTGTTTTGTTAACTTGACACATTATGAGGAACATCATGTACTTCTCCAAAGTGAGCAGTCTCGTCATCTCTCTTAGTTTGTCTTTTTCTCTCCATTTCAATCTTTTCCCCTCTGGTTCCACTCCCTTGATTGAAAGGGTATGCATGGCTGGCACAAAAAGAAAGAAGGAAATAGATAATGATACCAGACAGCATTGTGTGGAAAACCTTGACCTCTCACTTACCCAATCTGTCTCTCTCTCTCTTACACATATACACACACACAGACAGAGAAACACACCACACTTTCTCCATCCATGCTCAGATTGTTATTTAATTATAAAAAAAAATCATGCGTACTCTCTTACTTTGCTGCTCCCCACACTTGTTTAAACCAACCGTATCATGTTAGTATGTGCGTACTGCCAGCTTTTACATCTCACAAACGTATTCGTGCTTCACACACAGACCCACACACTTACCATAAGCTGCTTGATGACTTTAAATCTTCTTCCACTTTCCATGTCAGAAACAATTTATATCCACAGAAAAGAGAAAAGTCAAGTGGTCCTCTCTCCAGTGTCAAGACTCTATATGCTTTATTTATATCAGTGTATAACTTTTTACACTGATGATATCAGAAATTTAGTTCAATTTACACATGAGTCTGAAAGTGGGAAAGTAATTTCCCACAAGTAAATCAGCTGAAATCCTTCTAGTTACTTGTAAAGCTGGAGGTACATATATGGAAGAAATAACAAATTGCGTAGCTTTAAATTTTGCTATATATACACACACTAGTAATAGCACCTGAAACCTTAAGTATATGCTACCGAAAAGCTGTTATATCAAGATCAAGATCAGCAGTTGGTTCATTTTCAAAAAGGAACAACTTTTAAATGTCACCAAATTGGAAACTGCTGTGCAGCTACTGTTTGTTTCCCATTGTAGCCTACTTACCTTGTTTCTATTTTAAGATCTCATGTTTGTAATGAAACCGCCCAGGGAGTCCAGGCTGCAACTCTCCAGGGACCTGATTACTCACATACTCACCTCACACCCCTGGCTTTTTGGTATTATTGTCAGCTTGTGGAGGAGTGTTAAAGGTGTGTGTGTGTGTGTGTGCGTATACAGTATGTATGTGTGTGTGTGGAGTTCCTCAGATTGTTCATCAGCATTAAGTAAGAGGTCTGTGTCATATGCACCAAAGGGAGAGTGTCAAGCACCAACTTAACCACATGTTGGTCTCATAATGTGATGCAAAAGTTGGCCAGCATGCAGTAGAGCAATCTAATGAACAAAGTAAGCTATCATTTAACAAACTGGGACATCCACAGCAAATGTTTTGAGGGGGAGATAATACGACACACTTTAAATCCCCCAAATCAAGAATATTCTTTTTTTTCCACTTCATTCTTTATATTACAGTTAAATTAATATTTTTTAATATTTCTTTAGCATCTGTGTTGGATATAGAGCTATGAGGTCCCCTCTGATTCCTTAGTTTAAGCTGAGCCATAACATTAAGGTCTTCATACTAAACACACAGGTTTACTGTATGAGTCTTTACAAGAAATGCCATGTGATGGAGCATTTTGGAAATGCTACAAATATTTCTTTCCCAACACTTAAAGATGATTTCAAGCAGGAACAAGTTTCAGCATTGCTAGTCAGCTGCCAACATTACATTCACAAAGTCAGGACCATGAGGGTTTTTTTTTTTAATTTAATTATAAAAAGTATATACAAAAAGTATCTAAAAATACTTGTCCCAAAAGCAGCTACTTTTGGGACAAGTAGCTGCTGTGTAAAACCACTGGATCTGTTTTTCACACAGTGTTATTGAAACATATCTGTTTTATAAGTTATTCGCAACAGTATTAGCATTTTCTCAACAGCCTTAACGAAAACTGAAAAAAATATATTTAATAGAGAGTCTTGTTTGAGATGCATGTACTGAATACATACTTGTTACTGCAAACTCATCTGTCTTTAGAATTAGCCACACAGATCTCAGCATTTCCACTTTACTTGTTATCTGTCTCTAAAAAGTGGCACATTCACCAAGGAACTACTCAGTTTAACAGTGTTATCAACTATATCTCTAATCAGTTCACCCTTGTTCATCATGTCTGGCTGCATCCACTGAATAATTTCATCATCAACTGATGTCCGACAAGAGATGCAACAGATGGAAGACACGCGCTGTTCCTGGATGCTTAAAGCAATGTTGATACTATGCTGATTTCAGATGAGTGATGTAAAATTATGGCACTTTTAAAAACAGAAAGCCACGAGTTAATTAGAATTTTTCATTATTCACAATCACACAGTTGACTCAGAAACCCGCAGCCATGCCTTCTCCTCATCAGCATGTCTAAACAACAATCATCCGAAGACTGAATTTACAGATCCAGTAGCTGTCCACCAAATGGTAAAGAGCTATCTGATGTGATGGGTGATCTTTGTATCTCCACTCCTCAAAAAGGAAAACTGTTGCCATTGTAAATATAGCGTTGAGTGTTCATTGAGAAGGCCTCTGCTGGTTGTGATGTTATAAACATCAAAGAATAATAACGTGTGTTTGCAAAGTTATTCATGTAGTCCCCGATTGTAAATTGCAGCAGCTATTCACTTTCAGCTGATGGTCTGATTTTGCCGAAGGCTGTAATCAAGGTCTCTCATTGCTCTATTTTCACACAGTATACTAAACCGTTCAGCATGCACTTTGGCTTGCACTCTTTCTCTCGTTTTATTTATTCAGTAAAAGCCTGGTACTGAAATGTGATTAGAAAGTAAATAGCAGAAACACGAGGATGAAAAATAAAAACTTCGTAAAAATATGCAATTGTCTAATACACAATAGCCTTAGAAATTACATTCTGACACTGAAATTTAGCCAGGCTTCACTTTATTAAGTCCAGAAATCTCGGAGAAAAATACTTCAATTTCGAATTTCATCTCAGTATAATTTGTACTTGTCATTACTTCTAAAGTTGCATGCTCTGAAAAAGAGTACTAATGCAAACACACAATTGTTTGATTTATTCAATTAAGATGTGCTTCTGATGCATTTTGTTGTCTATGTTTCTAAAGCATAGTGTGCAGAATAAAGCCTACATAGACACCACTTTATTCAAACTTTAGGTATCTTTGAAAAACTTTTATAAATCAATTTTCAGAGTACCGTGTTTAGTGAAGCTATCTGTGTTTCCAAAAGGTGTCAGATTGGCTGAAAGGTCAGCTAGAACGCAAGACAAAGAAGAGCACCACTGCAAGCTTCTGTGATATCACCTTATAAAACCAGTGAGCATGATCCAGAAACGTTTTTGTCTTTATATTCATAAGTTCATGCTGAAGTGATGACTCACCAGCCTAAATAATAAATTAATTAGTTATTAGTTAGAAAAAAAAAAACATGTTGTGAAGCCAGAGGGAAGCATTCTTTCTAATCTAATTGGCCACACCTGAAGGATATGTCACAAGCTAGGATATAGTATTACCCTCTGCACACATACATAAATGCATCCATCCAATCATCTTATAGAAGTGGATCTGGTCTCTTCCATAAACAAGAGATCTGGAACATCTTCCAGGCTTCTTGAAGGAGTCCAAAGCTCTTCTTTGAATCTTCGCTGCAGTTTGTTCTGCCATCACGATCCCTTACTGCTCTGTGGAGGCCAGCTCATGACTGATAGGTGTCCGCCGTGTGCTCTTCCATCATTATGCTTTTACTGCACTGACAGTATGTTTGGGTTCGTTGTCAGACTGGAGAAAATGAAGCTGTTGCCATAGTATTACATGGTGGATCAAAAAGCGATGATGCTGTGATGTGCTGTATTCATAAATCCATCATTGTGTTTACACTGTATATTGATTTGAACCAAAAGTTCACATTTGGATTCATTCAATTTTCAGTCTAGTTTTTATGTAATTTAGCGTACCTGTCAAATTTTACATTTCGTGTTTCCCTTCCTTAACAGTGGCTGTCAAGAAGCCACTGTTACAACCCCTGGTTGGAAGGAGGAGTAACGGGACAGCCACGATAATTTTGAGTCCTCGTAAAAGTGAAAAAAATCAATTCTTTTGTCTCCAAAAGTTATTCAAGGCTGTACAAAATGTGGAAAGGGACCATTAGTTTGTGTCTAACAGAAAAGAACCTACGTGTGAAAATCGGCTAGTCCTCTGACTCCCACCACAAACCTTTTACAAACAAAAGAATTGCTCCAGAGCAGCACCACAGGTGTACCAAACAGTCATCAGCAAGGAGATAGTGAGAGACTAACCACCGGTAAGTTTCCTTTATAGGAGAGTCCTCAGTCCTGCTTGGTCCTGAGATAATGACAACCTGTCATCTAAATTCTTATTATATAATAGCAAAACGGAGTAGGATTGAGTCAGGAATAACCACGATCCTGAAGGGAAAACGACATTTTTTCAAAGATAAGATGACTGATTGAAGCAAGTCAGCACAATTTTTAGTGGTCAAATTAGTGGGTTGGCAAACAAAGCCGAACACATTGCCTGGGTGTGCGTTATCGCTGCAGTGAATGAGGTGGAGCAGCGAGCTAGAACTGATCCTCCACAAGCTTGGACACTTCCCAAACTGCTAACGCCTAACAAAAATCATTAGGAAAGTCATGCTAAAGTCCTGGCCTGGCTCAGACCTGGTCTAAAGGACTACCTATGCCTGGCTTTCTACTTTTCTTAACAAGTTATCCCAAAGATCAGTGGTTACACGCACACACACAAATTTCTGTATCACAACTGGATGCTGTTTTTAAATGTGCTCTTCATGCTGTCTGTCTGCATGACAGTAAAGAGCTATTAGACAAGGAGCCAGTATCAGATGCAGATGTGTGCTGGAAGTTAGAACCATCAGTCCTCTGCTGCCGGGAAGCACGCAGCCAGGTACACACATGAACATTCACCTCACTTTTCATATTCCTTGTGGATCCCATGGAAAATAAATCCTGACATAAATCATACAAGGAAGCCAGAAGAGAGAAAATAAAATGTGTCCAGAGAAACAGAAGGCTGAAGGAAGGACAGATTACAGTTGGAGGATGGGAGGTGAGGAGGGAAACGGTAAAGAATTTGGTATATTTGAGAGACAAGTAAAACGGCGGTTCCGAAAATGAGAAAGGGAATAAAACTGGAAGTCAGTGTCTACATAAAAAAAAAACATTAAAAAAAAATCTGTTGGAATGAGACCATAAATACATAAATATCAGAAAGACAGATGGCATCTTGGAAAAAACAAAAACATTTCAGAGTTATTCTGAAGAACGGTAGGCTGGGACTGCTAGCCCGTGCATATGTTGCCTGGAAGCTGCCTTATGAATTATAATTTGTATTTGCTCATTAACCAAGTTGCCATATGACTTACAAGAGACTGCGTGGTTTCCTTGCAGGCAGCTGTATTTTGTGTCTATATTGTAATTTGAAATTGGAGCTTTTACTCTGAGTACATCCGTGTTATTCCAGATCCATACCCCACACTTCCACTCTGATTATCACTCAAGATTTACAGTAATTGTCAGAAATCAAATTACAAGGATGTGCAGAAAGTTGGCGTGATAGAGGAGGATGCTAGGGATAGAGTGAGATGGAGGCAGATGATGCGCTGTGGCGACCCCTAAAGGGAGCAGCCAAAAGAAGATGAAGAAAAAGAACAAATTACAAAATATGTTTTGGGTTTTTTTTGTTTTGTCCCCCCACCCCACCCACTTATATTGATATTTTATCTTTATTTGTTTGTGTGTTTGTTAGTTTTTTCCTGTGAAATATAAATTCTAAATTCAGTGCTTATATAATCTCTATGAGCAAAAAAACTCAGGCTTCGGGGAGCTCTAAATGCTCAGTTTCAGACAATTCTTCTATTCTTGGCTCTGCGTGATGTAATTGAGAGTGGGTATAACTAAGACTTCACCACAGAAGCCCTCATCCAACAGTGCTACCTTTCTGTTTACGAGGGGCGGCCAATCAGAAGAGAGTATTTGAATATGAAATGAAATGAAGGGCCATTGTAGACCAGTTAAGGATCATTGAGGAAGGAAGGAAGAAACAGATTATTTCAAACAGCAAATCATGGCTACCTGTTCTAGTAGAGGAATAAAAATATTAAGCTGGAAATTAATATAATGTCTTCCCTTTACAGGCATTATTCTTCACTCAAGGATAGCTAGTCAACAACAGAATGTATTTACAGTCTTTTAAGGACTATCAGATCCTGCAGCACTGTTTTAGTTGCTTGTTCAGCTTGTGTTATTGTAACTGTGATAACCATTTCTTTGCCTTCCCACCATTCATTAATTACAGTGCTGTAATAAAATAAAGGATGCTGAAGCTTTAAACATTGTTTTGTTAGAAACTAATAAGGCTCTTAACAGTTTAAATCCAGATTGCAGACTGGTAGAGGAGAAATAATCACTTCCAGAGAATCCCTTTTTCCATGCAAGCATACCGCTAAAAATATGTGCGTTACTTGAGCTAACGAGTCTAAACCTTTACGAGCGTCTAAATCATCTTTATTACACATATATGTTTTGTATTAATATGCATGTGTGTGTGTTTGTGCTTTGTCTTCAAAGGTTCATCCTGGTATTCGGATGTCTAGTTCTCTCTGTGTTTTCCACCATCCCTGCTCACCAGGAGTTCTCCTCGCACTGCCTGCTCATCCTGGTAGGACACACGAGCAAACAGCCACACAAAAATGCACCTGCAACGACACCTGCACAGAAACACGCACTCGTGCACACTAGTTGGTGCACCACTGCATCACTATGTGTCCCCTGGGGAGTGTTTATTGGGTTTACATTGCATGTGTTGTGATAGAGTCATGCATTTAAATAAGTGCGCATGTGTGTTATTATAAGGTGTACTTATTAGTTATTTTACTACAAAGTGTTTCTCCCAGCTAAACAGCATATGTGGTGTCTATAGGAATTTTTGATCTTGAATATGGTTTTATAATCTTGTGGATAACTTATGGAGAAAACTTAATTTTAGACTTCGGGTTGGATTTTGAGCTTAATTATAAAAGGCTAGAAAAGTATGTCAGTGTGCATCCTCATAAAGACAGAAGTGAAAATGAGTGAATTTGACTGATGTTTGTGTATGCATACAAAATGCTGATTATGGATTCTCTGTGCTTTAACGAACCAGAGATGATGGGTCCCCTGCTTCTCATTTATTATACCTTCCCAGTCCAGTTTAACAGTGTGTACCTCGGATGTGCTTGAACAGAAAAAAATCTGTCAGATGAGATCGTGATAAAAAAATAAAAGATACTGCACATATAACACAAAACAGCAGAGATATTCATGAAGTGCTCATGGTGAAGATCGTTGTGGATGACTGACAGATTACACAGTGAACCATTATGGAGGAGAGCGAAATGTAATCTAACAGCTGTTGCGGATTACGTTTTGTTAGTGGAGCTGCAGTGGCATACAGTATTGTTTCTTCCTATTATTTGGATTTGTCAGACTTTTTTTAAGGGAACAGTCATTTCTAGTCATGAGACTTGCATGAGATAAGTGAAAAGAAAGCAGATAGCTAAGGTTAGCTTGAGTTTGAGATAAAGATTTTCCAAATCCTTGTGAAGTTCAGTGATTAACATGGGCTATCCTGTTGGCTTACTCTGTTATACTGAGTTTTTACTTTATAACATTTTATGTGAGCACAGTGACCTTCTGGAGTTTTGTTCATTTTTTTTAACCTTTATTGGTTCATTTCTTTAAATTTTAGCTAAAAAGCTGCCTATGACTTTATATTTCATATATCAGAGTTAATCTTCTCATGTAGCCCTGTACAATAAGAATACTATATTTATTTACTAATAAGGATACTATATTTGGCAACACATCTTAATCTTTGAATTCAGGTTTTTACAGTCCCATTGCCAAGGGTGTTTAGAATCAAGCACCTAGCAATGCAGTTTGCCTTTACAAATATTTGTGAAAGAATGGGTCTTTTAAAAGAGCTCAGGATAGTAATCACTTTGCCAGTGTTCTTCGCTCCTAGATATTCCACGATTAAACAAAGTGGTATAATTGCAAAGTTAAAGCCTTTATGGAACCATAGCAACTCAGCCATGAAGTTACAGAGAGGCCTCGCCAAGTGCCAGTGCTCAGCAGATTCCTTAACTGGAAATTTCAAAAGCTCTGGCATTTACAGCAACACAATAACTGCACTAGCAGCATCTCCCGTAGCTTTAATGTGGAAGTGGAACAGTACATTGGTCCACAAGTAATGTTTTTATTTTCAAAGAATTGTTATAATTGTGACTAATTATCAGCATGAAAATAAATATTTTGAAAACAAATATTTTGGCATGCTTTAGTGCAGGTGTTTGTCGCTTATTTGGAAAAAAAAAATGAAGCTTTTTAGATTTTAACTCAGGCTTTTCCTGTTATGATGAGTCAAAGTATCTGCAGTAAAAATGTATTTTTTACTACAGACGTCTTTATTACCAAAGCAAGAAAAGCACAAGTTTAGCCATTAACCGTGTCCATGGCCTTGTAACGTAAAATTATCACTGTAAGTCTGTGTAGTCCATCAGTCTGCATTATGGAAAAATCCAAGGAACTGGCTCACCTTAATGGAAAACAGTCATTGACAGTGTTGTAAATTGGACCTTTTCTTTTTCTGCCAGGAACATCAGATTGTTTCATGTAGTGACTTTAAATTACCCTCATTAAAACGGATAAAGGTACAGTGATCATAGTTCAAGTGAACTGATTTTTTTTTTTCTGCAGATTCACCTGATTTTTGGCTTCTTTAAAAACTTATTGAAACAATTGAAGACCTTTTGCTATCTCTACCTTTATAAGTGTGTAAATTATTGTGTATGTGTCCTGCGAGAGTTTGTCATGATTTTAGTGTTTGACTATCTTTATGATGCTACAAGTTTCAAGTGTGTGAATTACTGTGTATGCGTCCTGCAGGAGTTTGTGATGATTGTAGTGTTTGGCCTGGAGTACATCATCAGGATATGGAGCGCTGGCTGCTGTTGCCGCTATCGAGGCTGGCAGGGACGTCTCCGCTTTGCCAGAAAACCGTTTTGTGTCATAGGTAGGACTGTGTGAAGATGTTGCTATGTAGCTGTACAATATACGAATGAAGCCATTCACAACTCCAAACAGTTTAATTATGTTTGTATAACGTTCTCTCAATATTTCCCCTGTGATGTTACAATATAATTTCTTATATAAACAGGTTGATAAGTGGAAAACTAAACTATTGTTGCAACAATGTTGTTTTACTACCGTTTGACTTTAACTGATTATTAAGTAATATTGTTCTCAGTTCTTATTTTGGTCTTCAAGCAACTAAGGCTACAATATTCTGGAGAAATTCATTGACAAAATACATACGATATCTTGAAGCTGTAGATACAATAACAAACAAACACTAATACAGACATGTAAACTAAAGGAAACAAACAGCTTCTAGTTAATCAGTAGTTGTTTTAAAGGTGATGGATGGCAGGTTGGATGGATTTAGAAAGTCGGTGAGTCAACCACAGTTCCTGTTACTAATATTGTGAAACCCATGACCTTTAATTTTCCCTCTTTTACTCCCCAGACATCATCGTACTTATCGCCTCAGTTGCTGTGGTTTCAGCTGGTAGCCAGGGTAACATCTTTGCCACATCTGCGCTGCGTAGCCTTCGCTTCCTTCAGATCCTGCGCATGGTGCGCATGGACCGTAGGGGAGGGACCTGGAAACTGCTCGGATCTGTAGTTTACGCACATAGTAAGGTAGGGCATTTTTTTTTAAAGTCATTGCAGGAGTGTATCTACAACTAAATTTATAGAGAATTGTTTGGTTCTGTGTCTGTTTGTGTAGATTATGTAGGTGGCCTGATTTTGTGGGTTTGCTAACGGTGGGCGTTGCTACATGTGCTAACAACTCACCTCTTTTATTGTGTATTATAAATCACTGTTGTATGTTAATTAAACTAATATAGTAAAACAATTTTACTAATAATTTAAATTAAAAGTAATTTAGAAATAAACCTATGACTGTCACTTTTGGCTAAAGTGGGCTTTAACTACTTTGTATCAGACTTACAGGAATTACTGTATAAACAAACCTTAAAAGCTTAAAAGCATAAATTATCTTTAGCTGTCGAAGCAGTCTAAAATGTGACTGGACATTTTACTTCCTCTTTCTACTGCTGGGCTGCCTCGTTGGACTGGCCCAAGTACCTACTCCAATAAAGCTGCAGTGTCACCTGCTTGAAAAGTGCCGCACAGCAGTTCGTCAGGGCCACTTTTGATTTAATGTGAGCAGCCTGCCGCCGTTTCCATAAAGCTTGTTAATGTTTGCCGGAAAGATTGTACATTGGTCATTCTTCTCTTCTCGTTAATTACAAACACTTGCAATTCATTCTGGGACATTGGCTACTTCGGTTTGAGTTACTAAATATGTTTACCTGCTCATTCAAAGTGTACCTGAGGACTGGGCCAGCAGTTAGCCTCAGCATCCAAATGTCACACATGTAGACAAACTGTTTGTTTAGATGCATTCGCTTGGTAACGTATTTGGTTTTGTTACTGAAACATTTGTAAACTGTGAATGTGACTCTTAGATGAGGAGTCTCTCATGTATGTGTATTTCTTTTTTTAAGCAATCATGGGTCCTTGGTTCTCCTCCTTTGTTGTGTTCTTTGTTAACGCTGTTACTCATTAAAAGATTAAAATCTTGCCTTTAGCTGTTTCTACTATTAATGATACTCCCCCTTGTCCCTGGAGAGAGCTGGGATCATTACAGTTACAGTACAAGTATGATTCATCTCACTTTTGTGCAGCACAAAGATTGACATTCTGTAAATATATTTCTCTACTGCATAACAAACTGTATATAAAGGATGGGCTTAGCCACCAAGTCATCATCCCATTATTTTGTGCACTAATAGGTGATTCTTTTAAAGATCAAGTTTGTATTTTGGCCATTGCTAGTGACGAATAATGCTTTAATTTGAAAACTATTTTAGCTAAGTACTAAAAAGTCAAATTTGCTTTGTATGCGACTGTAATTTTCAAAGCCAATATCCTTCTGTCAGAGTTGAAACTTCCAGTGAGATGTTACATCAGCAAACTGAGCTAATTAGCAACTGTCACATTCATTTAAAATAGCATCAGTGTAATGATGAATTGTTACTTGGCACCAGTCAATGTGTTAGTGCTGGTTTTGAATCACCATTTCCCCAGGTACCTTATACAGTATGCTATTACTGTACTTTTCGATAAATTATATGCTGATGTATATTATTTTATTTGCCAGTTGCATGTACTCCTGATATTGTGACCAACCGTCTTGTTAATGCATTTATGTTCATATTTATTTCATACTGTATTCACTGTTGGTGCAACTTTTTGGTGGAACTTTAATTTTACCACATTTTCAGTGCAAATTTCTTTTTCTCCTTACAATAAACCAAGTTAAAAAGTGGGAAATTAGATTATAATGTTAATTAATGACTAATGCCGCATGGTGAAAATCTCTCCTTCTCAATAGGGAGCGATTATATTCAAAAGCAAACGATCTATATCTCTCACCATGTTTGCAGCACAAGGTTAGAATTTGTCTTTATGAAAATATGAAGATCTTTTATCTGTATTTCTTGCAGGAGCTGGTGACTGCCTGGTATATAGGGTTTCTGGTGTTGATCTTCTCCTCCTTCTTGGTCTATCTGGTGGAGAAAGAATTCAACAAAGAGTTTGCCACCTACGCCGATGCTCTGTGGTGGGGCACGGTGAGCGCATGGAGACGCACACTAACCTGGCACACAGCACATCCTATAAACACAGCAGATTAAAATGATTTTAGTTCAACTGTAGGGTTTTAAAACTGCTTTGAAAAAGTTATAGATTGACTGATTTTATGTGAATTTTCATGGACAAAAATAGTAGAAATGTTTTTGTCCAAACCCCCTAATCTCTAAAGCTCTTTCCTGACATTTTTAATAATAATCCGGTTTGTGACATCCTAAAGTCTCAGCTAAAATAACCAAACCTCAATTAAGTGACAGTTAAATTGCTTTTATTAACTCTTAAAATGTGTTTTAAATAAAAAAAAATAAATCAAAACCCATTTTACTTTTTTCAGCATGCAAAAATAAACAAAACCTGCTGATTTGATCTTGCAGCAACGACAAATTTCTTTTCATAGTTTGTCTGTGACCATAATGACAACTGCAATACAAAAACAAGGAAGAATGGTCTTTAAATTCACACTTGGCTGGCTATACCGCACTGTTTCCTCCGTTGAAAATATGGACACAGACAACACACCAACAAGAAACGGCCCAATCAATAAAGTCAATTTTCTCCTGCGGCCAGGTGCGACTGGCCTATTCGGCTTGTGGGAATGACACACCATGGTCCCACATGCTGCGACCTTGGAGAAGATTCTGTCTGGTAGACACTAAAAGCTGTTGTATTATACTTGCTAAAAGCTCAAGTTTAGATACATTTACTTTAAGGTGAAAAACAAAAGATGTCAAAAAGAGGCCTCAGTTCATTTACATCGATTGCATTTAATTATTCGGGTTAATCTGCAATGTTTGTCATTTTCTACCTGCATTTTGGGATTGTTTCCTTCTTCCTCCTGCTGTTATTTAAACGCTTTTTTCTTTGCCTGAACAGCAATTTCTTGTTATAAATAAAATAGGAAGTGCAAAAAAGAAAAATCATCCGTGCTTTTTATTGACTAGAGCTGAATAATTGGACAAAACTTCATTATTGATTTGTGAAATGCTGTGGTTTAGACATCTCTTTAGAGATGCATGTGTCAAAACAAAGACATCTAGAAGTTAGTATCACAGATTTAGAACCTGCATTTCACACAGCTTTCTAAATAATGAGGATAGTTTCCTTCACACTGTTTTTTTCCTGGTTTTACTTCTTTGAAAAAAAATATGAACGTTTGGGAGATGCACAGCGTGCGATTGAGCAGATCTTCTTTTATTCTGTTTAATAAGTGCATTTGGGAAATGGATTTGAAAGTCATTACCTCTTGTCCTTACCGATTGTCGAAGATTATAGAGATTATTAATGTCACTTATATTTGAAAATTCATTTGAAATGAAGTTTAACAAATGATACTATAGCCACACAGATAGTAATGTGGTACCTTAAAGTCATGAAGTGTTCGTTAAATGCAATAAAATGCTGTAAACTGCTTCTGTGCACTTATCAGTCTTTGTAAGGATATCAGTTAAATTTGAGGAAGTAAAACCAAAAAGCAGACACTAGATAAAAGTGCATATATCAGTCTCTACTTGTACACTTTTGCAGTACTGTGAATGTGATGCATGTGCTTTAATGTTTATACCAGTTGTGTGTATGAAAGCTTTGAGTCTCTTTTATTTTTGCGTCCAAAAATATAATTTCCTTCCCCCTTTGAGTTAAATTGTGTAAATAAAAGTGGCTATGATTATTTGAGTACCATCCTCTAAACTTTCAGATCACCCTCACAACCATTGGCTACGGTGACAAGACCCCACAGACATGGACAGGGCGGTTATTATCAGCAGGTTTTGCTTTGCTGGGGATCTCCTTTTTTGCCCTGCCAGCTGTGAGTAAAACATCATGGCCATAATGACTGATTACACTTCCTGTATTTCTTCAAAGTAATCCGTATATATTATAAAAATAAGAGCAGGGGCTTTTTTCTCCATGGTGAACTTTCTTTGAGTTTAAACTCAGTGTGTGTCTTTGTTTTCTCCGCATAGGGCATCCTGGGTTCAGGTTTTGCCCTGAAGGTGCAGGAGCAGCATCGACAAAAGCACTTTGAAAAAAGGAGGAACCCAGCTGCCAGCCTCATCCAGGTAGATACTCAGACATGCAGAGAACAAACACACCTCACCTCGACTGATTTTTTTTTTCAGTAGAAGCAGCTGAGTACCAGTGTGAATAGAAACATTTTTTTTCCCTTTATGTGAAAATGTTCATGGATTTGTGTGCAGTTCGTGTCTATTTTGCCTGTTTTTAAATAAAAGCGTGAGTGTGTCCACTCTTTACCCTTTGTTGAAGTGCAGGTGTGCATCACTTCTGTTACTGTAAGGGTGTTTCATTAAGAGCGTACTTAATATGAGTGTGTGCGCGTGTGTGTGTATTATGCTCTTCTCGGCCTTGTCAAGGTGTGTAGTTGGTGATGACTAACAGTGTGTGAGGCACGCTCACAGGTCCAACTGCAACACACACTGCTGGGATTTATGAGCCGTTTCCATGGCGATCATTCCCTGGGCAGACGCTCCTTCAAACTATCACTTTTTGTAATAGACAAGACCAGCTGCATTGCTTGCTAATGAACAATAAATATCTGCTGTGGAGTGTGTTCCCTGAAGTGCGTAGCTAGATGTGTGTGTGTCTATCTTTTTTTGCATGTCTTTGTGAGACTGCATGTGTTTTTATTTGTGTAGGCGTTTGTCTGTTCTGTCTACCTTCTCTTATCTTACGAACTACCTTGCACTACTTTCTCCAATCCAAAATTGAACGTCTGAGCCTCACACTGCTGTTTCGAATGTTGTTCTAGTCTGTATCGGTTAAAATGATATGATACTCACCCTTACCTCAGTATAGTATCAAGTTCACCAACTGTTAGACACAGCTAGACAAAAACTTCCTCAGACTTCGAGTCCAAAACTCTACAGCTGACCCAGTTTTAAAACGACATATTTGGATGTGGAAATCTGGAAATCTAAATTGTTACCCAAACTGTCCGTCATAATTTGCATCTGTTTCTTAATGAAGGGGTTTCTAGACTGTCATAGTAGCCTGACAAGATCTTTCCCTTTCCAAAGATATCTACAAATGCGGCCAAGAAATTTTGCATTTGCTTCCCTCATTGTCCCATATCCGCTGTCAGTCGTTTGATGAAGCAACCGAGCGATCGTTGTCAAGCTTGTAAAGAACTATCTTGTAGTAATGTAAATATGTCACTCAAACTAAACCAAAGGAAATCTAAAGGAGCATAAAAACAATGGAAACTTCACTGTTGGTCTCTACACACAGCAGTCTGGTCATAATATCACCCTGATAGCTCAGGGAATCTACAAATAGAATATATGTAGGTGCATATCATGAGTTTTAGTGAATAATTAATGGTAACATTAAGCTACAATTTCTTAGATACTTTACCATCTATTTGTCAGCATATTCCTGATTAAAATACATTTTATAAATAATTAATACAGAGCATTTTTCATCCACTATATTCTCTGTTTATGCGTATGGGTGCTTTTAGTTGTCTTTCCCTTTCAAATAAGTAGTTAGATGATATGGGTAAAGTTTTCATTAATAGTTATATGACTCATGTCATATGACTGTTTAGCATAGACCAAATCCAGTTGGACCCCAACTGATCCTTAATAACCCACTAAGTGAACAATGAATCCAGTGCGTGTTGGTCTTGTTCCTCTTTTACTGGCTGTGTATCTGGTCACTGTCTGTTATCTGCCAAGTTTATAAAATTTTCCTCAACAGGTAAAAGGAAACTTGGAAGCACCTGTGAAGTGTTAAATATGTGGACGGCGTCATTACTCTGTCTGTCGCTTCATTCCCCCCATCTCACACAGCTCTCCCTGCTTTTAATCACTATTTTCTGTGTGTGCACAACAGAATATTACCACTGTCCTCTAGCCTTCGCAGCTGGTCAATTCTAGATTTCAACATCTGTCATAGCTGTTTTGCAAATAACTTTTCGTGTAATTTTCAGAGCAATATTGAATCTATAAATAATATTAAAGTGTCCACATAATAATCAGCAGCTAAAACTGACTAGCATTTGGCAGGTGGTCAGTGTTAATTTTCCATCCTGTCTGTGTGAAGTGTTTATATTTGGGTTTTCCAAGTCATGTCTCAAATCATGTAACCATGCCTGGCAAGTTTGAGGAGGCTGAGTCAGTTGCAAGTATATTATGGTTGACGATGTAAAGAAAGCAACCTTTAAAAGATAAAGTGGCAGACAGCTTGTGTCTACAGAATGGCCTCATCAGGTTCACTGTTAATCTGACATAGGAGACTGTGAGCGCTTCGGTTAAGATAAGACAATCTGTAAACAGTACCTTGTGTCCATCATTGGCTGTATAACAAATACCGTGGACACACCGATGTTTCCTCCTGCCCCCCGTGTTACAACTTGCCGATAACCTTACCAGCAAACATGTGATTTCCATAGATGAATTCAAGCATTCCATCACACTCAATATTTCTCCTGGACTGAATTTAGAAGGCGTCCTAATCTTTTAGTTTAGCCTAAATGCCAAGAAGCCATTTAATTTCTGATGTGCAATCACCATAGCGACAGAGAGCAATTAAGTCCATGCACAGCTAAAAGGAAAACAATTCATGGCTCTCCACACTCTTTGTATTAGGTGGCTGTGCCTCCTTGTCACGTCCATCTGTCAGCAATAAACTGATAAATGCCTAAAAGCAGATGTTTGTGTGGATGTATTAGGAAAGGCTAAATAAACCCAAATGTTTTTAAAAGCTGCTGAAATTAAAAAATAAATAAATGAACCTTTATAAAGACAATATTAAAAGGAAAAATAGGAAAACTGAGAGTCAGCATGCTCATGTAGACAGAAGGCACATTTCTCACTGATAAGTCAATTACATCTGGTATTTTCCTCTAAGTCAGGCTAAAGCATTTTTATTTGATAGCAGAATGTGGATTCTTTCTGTAAGGTATTTTTAATTGTATTATATTTGTTTTGGCAAACTAGCATTTGATTTCTTGCGGCTAATAGCCATATGGTGCTAAAATAATCCTTTGACGTTGCGAAATCCAGCAAATCTGATGCTTTTTGTTAGCATTTCAGTTCACGTTTGCATTTTATACAGATATGTTTTAGACAAATATAACAGATTGCACTCTGTCTCTGTAGTTTAGCATTGCTTTGACATCAGTTTAAAAACTCCTTGTCAAATTAACTAAAGTGACTGTAAAGGACACAATCCACTCTTCACAGCTCCAAAATAGCTGCCAGGTGGTTACAGACTTTTAAAACGGAAGTTCACATTTTCACATAAACCTCAGTCCCTTTTTCCTCACCAAGTTTGTGCCATTGCCTTTCTGTGTCATTTACGTGTGTTTGTGTGTGTGCACATGTGAATGTGTTTGTG
>VUQR01010195.1:0-10031 GCA_015108515.1 Hemichromis elongatus | reverse complement strand
TCAGACTGTTTTATGCTTTCCTGTCATTTTTCACACTGGATTCTTACTTAGAAAATTTTGCCTGTTTTTTTTTTTTTTTTAAATCCAGTTTAACTGTTTTATCAGTGTTTTCAAGAAACAACCTGGCAATCGTTCATGTTAATTCATACCACCAAAAACTTCCTGTTAGACCTCTTGAAAATAAATGTGGGAGAGCTGGTTAATGAGTGTTGAAGTCTTTGAGGGAGAGCATAAAAAATGAAACCAACATTTTGTTTTTCCTGTTAGACATGTGGCCTGGAATGAGGATAATTAAGGCAACTTCTCTTTTTTTTTTTAAAACCTGCAACTTATAAGAAGAAGAAGAAGAAAAAAATACATTACTTTGCAAAAGTTTTGACCTACCACTCCAGACAGCCAGACATTTCTATTTGTTTTTTTGTTTGTTTTTTTAAAAGATCTTGAGCAATAGCTCTCCAGAGTTTCTGAAGGTCTTTTATTTCTTTTCTTTTTACATTGGTTGCTTTTTCACTCATTTTCAGCAGTGCGCCATACGCCATTTAACACTGACCTGTGAAGCATCAGCAAAAGGCACTTAATTCAAGGTTAAACCGGTGCTACAAAAAAAGCTGTAAATTGTATTTTCAGGTACTTTCTTTCCTTTTCTTTTGTCGATTTCATGATAAATCGACAAAAGAAAAGGTGACAAAGTTTGACAAGCATGAAGTAGTAATTTAAAGATTATGATATTTTCACCATGTGTTCTCAGAAATGAAAGTTTTAAAAAAACTGCACACAATTATATTTTTGTAAATTCAGTTTTTGTTTCATTTTTCTAAATCCAGTTCATGCTATGCCACTTCCTGTTTCTGTTTTTGCTTTCTATCTAATTCAGATACAGAAATGTGGGTTATGGTTAGACTTTCTATATTGTGCTGCTAGGCAAGCAACTCTCAAACAGGACAAAGCACTGAATGCTACCATTTTTCTTTTTTTTTTTTTCCAGATTCCTTTATCTTTATCTTCATGAATCATAAATAAATCCTCATAAATATATATTTTATCACAGCAACGATGTAATAATAACATTTTAAAAGATATTGTGGTTGTTGTGGCATTAGCTTCCCAAAATTAGGGGTTTAAGTGCAGTGTAACTGTATGGTTTAGCATTGTTACTCTCAAAAATATTGAAACTGTCCTGATTAAGCCACTGTATGCTAACCACGCAACTTAAAATAAGATGGAGACAAAATTAGCAATTGGTTGCTAACCTGGTTTTCAACAGCATAGTTGCTTAGTTGATTTTTCACCTTCAGGCTGTTAAATTTACTGCTGTCAATTTTTTGGCAACTTCCATGCAATATAAATCATGTGTATAACGTCTATGAGGAAAGTTTTGTAAAAGATTTTGTAAATAGGTTTGAACAGAACAAAGTTTATATAGAGTTTGTCCTTTAGGCTTCAGTATGTTACATTCATTGTAGCACAGTGGTGATGGTCAGCACTCCTAGTCTTGAGTTTGAAGGCCTGCTGGGACATTTTTGTGTGCCTGCGTGGATTTTCTCTGGGTGCTCCAGCTTCCTCTTACAACTCACATACATGCATGGTAGGAATGTTAGAGATAATGGCTGTGTGTCTCTCTGTGTTAGCCCTCAGATAGCCTGCCGATCTGTCCACAGTGTACCCCACCTGCCACCCCATAACAGATGGGATAGGAGAGGATAAGAGTAAGAAAATGGATGGATGTCACATTCAGGGATCATTGGTTGTTGAGTTATTGACCTTCTAGAGCCTACAGGTGGATGGAGTTGAAGCAGCAGCTTTGACACATGCTTTCAATGTGTGACATGGTGAGAGGAATGCAACATGTGCATGACTGAGTGCAGCTTGAGTAGAAATGCTTCAAGTGTGGCTGCTTTACAGACGTTTTCTCAGAAATCTATGCAGTCACCACAGTTTAATAGTGAGCAACAAAGGCCTCAGTCACCAGTTTACTATCCCATTAAATGTGAAATATGATCACAGTATGACTTTTATCCCTTAGTTGTCACATAAAAAGTAATGACATTGCTGAATTTTATAATGTCCCAATGAATCTGACCTTTGACCTTGTCCTCGGTATATTAATGCAATCCTGCCATAATTCCTGCATGAATTCTTGAGTTATGACCATGTTTGGTACTCACAGAGATCCTTAGCCTTTCACCACTTAATTCTAATCAACTCGTTCTTGAGACTAAATGAGTATTTGGGCCAGATAAAATAAATTCCCTCTAGATGTTACATATGTATCATGTTAACAAGAACGAGACAGACACAAGGTTACAATAATTTTATGTAGATAGAGAATTACAGGTGGTTTAAACTCAAGCAGATGTGCTAATATTTGCTGGATTTAAAAAAAAAATCAATTTTTCTTTTTGTTTTTTTGTTCCAGGTATCTAAAAATAACAATATGAAAACTAATTAAAGCATACCCAGGCAGATATTATTTAAATCTGCACTGCTTAGGTGATTTCATCGGTGACTTGCTTAGTTAATGTGAGCAAGTGTGTGTTTACGTAATAATGCGGGTATGTGCTTGTGTCTGTGCATGTGTTTCTGTGCGTTTCGTGGGTGTGAGGGGAAGTGTGTTTGCCCTCAGAACTGGATTTCAACTCAAGGGCACGTCATAACAACAGCAAAGTTATATAATGCAAAATGCCAAAGAGCTCATACTGAAACACTGGCTCCTCATAAAGGCTTCAAGAGAAGAAGGGAGATGATGAAAAAAGGCAATGTATTGACATACCTGCTGCAGCCTCCGCATCTGAAAAGATAAAAGTTGATGACGTGTGACCAAAACTTTAAAGGAAAAGGTTTCTGTCAGTTGACTATAAATGTCACCGATACCACGACATCGCCACAGTTTCAAAAGCAACACAGGGATTTGGGACTAGTGCTTTTTTTTTTTTTTTCTCTAAAACTCCAATGGAAACCCCTTTGCAAATTATCGCCCAACTATACGGGCATGGAGAGCAAACTTGTTGTTTTTCCCTAATATAATACCTAATATATTTCACTGATGTGTGTGTGAGACATGCAGACCATATTGATTGGCCTTGATCCTGTGCGAACCCCTTGAGGGTAGTCCCAATCTGGAAATCGATATCAGTCCCAGCAACTGAAGCAAACAGAGATAAACGGGATATGTGTTGTGATTAGTATGCCCTTTGAAGAATTAGTTAATATTAAAAGCAGAGGGGAAAAAAATGTTTCCCCCTGGGACACTTTTTATTTAAACAGGTGGTTTTTTACATGCAAGTGTTGAGTAAATTGACTCTTTAAAGTCTAGGAGGCTGGAAGGGGATTCACATGAACAACCAACAGGGAGAAACAATAATCACACATAAATCTCCTGGTACGGAAGACAGGAGCAACAGATGGTAAACTACAGAGTGCTCTCTTATGGCACAGATGAAAGACAGTTTGTATGCCCAACAGACACACACTCAAATGACAGTTTTCATCATTTTTCAGTAAAGAAACAAGAACAAAAAACAACTCAACATTGTCTGCTTTAGTGGTTTATTTCTGCTTA
Source organism: Hemichromis elongatus (assembly GCA_015108515.1). Classification (NCBI taxonomy): domain Eukaryota; kingdom Metazoa; phylum Chordata; class Actinopteri; order Cichliformes; family Cichlidae; genus Hemichromis; species Hemichromis elongatus. The sequence goes on along the minus strand of VUQR01010195.1, from coordinate 6,472 downwards.
ATAGAAAAATGTTAACGTTTAACTTCATAACAGGTATACTGCCTGATTAAGATTTTCTGCAAGCATTAAAAGGAACACTGAAATCCAAAGTAACACACATGGCTCAAAAAAAAAAAAAATCAGGAACCTGTTTTGCAAACCACTTAGACATAACAGCTGGTTTGATGGAGGATCGACGCATTCCTCGGGCTCCCCCCGATCTATCTTGTCTTCTCAGGCAGACTAAGAGGACAGGTGTGAGGTTATTGCCTCCACACATACACGCAGCCGGTACTGGGATTTCAATAATGTCATTCACGGGTTCTGAATAGGAGTCAGTAGGGGCCCCGCTCTGTCCTTTGCTTCTGGTTGACAGACGAACAGCCGTGTTTTTGTGCTGAGCCCGGGGGCCCCGAATCACTCAGCAGAGAGGAGGAGGTGAAGGAAAACGGTTGCTGGGTTTATGGGGTGGGTGGGGGCGTTAAGCAGTAGCAGGCACCGGAGCCTGTAGTCATTCAATGAAGACAAGAGGAAGAGAAGAAGTGGGGGGAGACAAAGGAGCTGTAGCGATGATGGTTTCTAGGGCTGCAATGGTGGCAGCCGCTGAGGCTTAAGGTCATGTGTCAAGTCAGTACTTTCTGCTTTCGTCATAGCAGATGGAGCTTTTGTGAGCTTCTGTTTTTTCGGCACTTTGTCTTTTTTTGCTATGAATGAATTTTCTACTTTTTACTCTGCTATATGTGAATACTGTAAAAATACTTGAAGTCGGCTAGTTTGTTTGCATTCATGCAAATATATAACGCATGTGTATATGTGCACTTATGTATGTGTGTGTTGGTGTATGCAGGGCAGGGTGGGGGGCTGTGGCTGATCCCACCTGCTGAGTGAGGACCATTCATAGCCCAGCAGTGTTGGTTTGCCTCAACGCCCCAAAGCTGCTTCTCCTGCGGCCCGCCTGCTTCTTTCAATTATCGTCTTTTTTTTTTCTGTTGCAGCCACAATAAACACTGCTCTTATAGGCAGCTTTCCAGGGGTCGCATGAATATTAATACATGGCACACGCAACTGCTGTTGTCGCTTGAACTGCACCCCCCCCATTACAAAGCTTAGCCTGGTTTTCCAAATCCTTTGCTCCTTAAAGAGCAACACATATATAGCTGAGAGGACAATCTATTGAAATCAGCCACAGTAGTTCCCAATGTTTTTTGGAGACAATATTTAATTAACTAAAGTTGCCAATATGAACAGAAAAGGATACCAAAATGGATAAAACATCTGCCAAGAGAGTATCTAAGATGATTTATTTGCAACACAAGTTTAGTCTTTGACATGCTGCAGTTTGGTTTGGGTACTCACCATGAAAAGTTATGAACCTAAGCTGAATTTCCACGCTCAAATCTTAGTGTCACTGAGAGTATTTCCTTGGATCCGTGTCCAGGACAGTTAGCTTAAAAATCTTAAAAATTTCAATTTCATTTTTGTGTTTTCCTGTTATAAGGTCCTTATCACACATCTATAGCATACAGTAAAACAAAAAAACTACCAAATGTTGAAAGATGTAGTCGTTCTGAAAAAAGTGACAAAAGCACACACTTACAGCAGAATTTATGAGACTTTTGGAGCTAAAAGAATAAAATAAATCCAGGTGGCCTGTTTAATATTTTAGGGCTTAAAGGCTTAAAAGATGTATCTGAAAGTACTATATATACGCAAATGCACAGATGTTTCTTTGTCAGCAAAAATGTTTCTTTACTAAGCCTCAATGAGTGAGCTAAGCTCTGACACAATCACACCTAAAGGGAGACTAAATATTTCATGTCTTCAATAAAACAAACTCTGCTATGAGAGATCTCTGCGGATGGTATGTTCTGTTGCTTTTAGTCATTCCCTGCAAGATGACTCACCTTGTTCTCTACATTTTTTAGTGGATGCTGTGAATTCTTATGCTCAGATTATATTTACAGATATGATTTACAGAGACTGCCAGCAGTGTGAATGGCATTGATGGTGATGTCAGTGTGCAGGCATGAAGCAGTTTTTTTTAATTCACATATTTAACATTGTTGTTCTCCTCAGCATTGACTGGCAATGACACATGTTATGGTTTTTCACAAGGTTGCGAGTTTAAAAAATCCCATAAAACCTGAACAGGTTCATTAAAGAGCGTTCAGCGTCTTTATCTGCTTGTTAAGCATATCAACACTGTTTCTGCGTCCAACTGTCTACTGGTTTGATTGCCATATTTTAACATGTTGTAATGCTTTCTATCTTGTATAATCTAATGAAAAAAATCAGCAGTTATCCTCAGCCTGTCCAGTTTCTCATTAGCACTACTAACATGCAGCATATCTTTAATACACGATGCTAAAAGTTCATCAGTCAGCGGTTCAAACAGTTGTACATAAGTTATTCAGAAGTGTCACTACAAGGTTTGAAAGAAGACTCAAACTATCACGCTCAGATGAGAGGAAATGGGTTAGGATGTTCAGGGTCAATTCAGGAGCCACCAAGACTCAAGCCTGCCAGAGATTGGAAAGTTCTCGAAACAACTGTGACAGTTAAGCAAGTTTTACTTTGACTTTAAGGGTGCTAAATAAAATCGACATCTTCAAGCTCAAGTGAAATTTGCAGCTGGCCACATAGACAAGCCAAATGCCTTTTGGAGAAAGGTTTTAAGGCAGAAAAGACAAAAGATTGAGCTATTTAGCCACAATGACAAGCGGTATGTTTGGAGGAGTAAAGTCGTGGCTTCAAACCTAAGAACAGTATACCGAATATCAAGCATTGTGGTGGTAGCGTCATACTCTGGGGCTGTTTTTATCCCAGTGGTACTGGTACATTGCACAAAGTGGATGGAATAATGAAGAAGGACAACCTTCAAGTTCTTCAACTTCACTTCAAATCAGCAGCTAAATGGTTGAAACTTGGACACAGCTGGGGGTTGCAACAGGACAATGATCCCAAATACAAAGGAAGAATAGCTTGGGAATGGATAAATCAAATACATAAAGCAGGTAAAGCAGTTTGAGGAAAGGCTTTCCCAAAGCCCCAACCTCAACCTTTTTGAAAATGTATGGACTGTGCTTAAAAGCCTGGTCCATGCCAGGAAACCAACCAATTCTCTGCCAAAAAGAGTGCTCAATTATCCAGCCAGAATTATTCCTGAAACATACTGATGGTTATCAAGAGATTCTGGTCAAGGTGCAACTTGCTAAGGGGCATTTAACCAAATAAGTGGGGGTATATGTATATATTTGAGCCTGTATGTATACTTTTGGCCTTGTGTGGATTTATGCACAACTTATGCACCAAATTCTGTTTTTTGTTTTTTAGAGTCATTAAAGATGTTCTGTACGTCATGGAAAAAGAACAGTTCAAAGAAATCATTAAAAGCTCCAAATTACCATGAAATCAATGTCCATGATGAGTTTCTGTAAACTTCTGACCACAGCTGTGTAAAAATGCACAAATTACCTGCACAAAATAACTGCAGTTATGTTACGCTTTAGAATGACATTCACTCTGAACTAACTGACTTCAGCTTAGCACAAAACACAATTTGTCTGAGGGCTTTGTCATATTAGGATCATGGGAATAATGAAATCACGAGTTAGTGGAATACACTATAAACACGCTACCATTAACCAGAAGATGATGACAGTGTGGATGACATGTGTGGTGGTGACCCTGTTATATTGGCTATTCATGTCTGAGCTTTGACATCATTCCACTCTCTCTTTCTTTCTCATGTTTCTCTCTCTATTTGGTATTCCGTTTCCTCTATTGAAATAGACACTGCTGCGTTTACAGTCTAGTATGCAAAGCCACAGTAAAGAAAAAAAAAATGAAGCAGAAGAGTTACAAAAGGATGGCTGGATGGTAGAAAGTAATGCAGCATGGCCTCTGATTTTTATTCACCCTAGCAGTACCTCTGGGAACTGCCTGTCTGTGTCTGAATGCACGGATGGTCGGCTTGGTGTGTATGTGTGTGTGTGTAAAGGAGACTATCAGATGTCTCTCCTCCTTCAGGTATCTTCCTTTCTCTCGCTTTTACTTGGCATGGCACCCTCTGAGCTGAAAGAGGCATTGTGCCCTCTGTTTTATGGTCCTGTTCTAACATTCATACAATCTTTCATCCTCTCTCCTTTTCTAAACAGGGAGACCAAAAAAAATGACCCCCAAATATATTAAATTAAATCTGACAGTGTGAAAAATACTGATTACAGTTCAGCTTGTATCGCATATTTCTCTGATATCAACGCCAGGACAGGGAAGTGAGCAAACATTCAGAAAGAGCCAACAAAGAGACGTCTGTGTGCTCATTCAGACAAGCAAGGACATTACCCTTCTATTTATTTAGACCTAGGGGAGATATACTCCTGTTCTATCACCAGTAAAGGAATGCATATTGACAGTTGTGAATCATTGTAACCCAATTTTCCTCCTGCGTAGATCCGCTCTAATAACAAATGCATGACGTATTCTTCTGGAGCTTGTATTGATTAGACTACTGCCTCTCTCCCAGACTATTGATCTGGGTAAGGAGCCTTGTGACTTTGCTAAAGTATGAAACTTTACACAAAATTTTCTATTCAATTGTTATTTAGATCATAAGCTTTCCATTAATGTGACAGCAATCAATACTCTTACAACAACGGATCAAATAACCATATATAATATGCACATTGTCAAATAATTTCAACATGTTTATAAGTTGAACTGATGATCAGGGAAGCATTAAATACATTTATTATTAATTATTATTAAGAAATTTAGAACAGGAATTGAAACTGTGCTTCATAATTTATAGGTAAAATGCATCAGTGATGTGTGACCATGGGCTAAAGATTATATGACATTTTGCTTCTTTAGAGTCACATAGTGAAGAATGGTTTGATCACAAAACCGACTATCAAACAATTCATAATGGAAAAACTCCACGCCAGGTTTAAAGTAATACAAAACAAAAATAATACTCTAACCTCTAAAGCAAGCATCCATATGGTATTGACATTGGGGTCCATTATTGCATTGTGGTACGGTAACCTGCACATATTCGAAGGCCCCATTGCTCAATGGCAAATGCAAGTTCCTGTAGCAGCACATACTTACATTCAGATGTCTTTTCCCAGTAAGGCCATTATCTGCAAGTATTACAATAGCACATCTGTGTAGTAAAATTTCATTTCATTCTTTATGTTTATACATGTACATGTCAGCCACTCAGGAAAAATATTCATCATGTCATAGAATGACAGAGACTAATCTGTGCTTAAAAATCTACTCAGGAATTCAGCTTTGCAAATGTAACTTGACCTAAATCTGAGTAAAAAAAAAAAACCCACAGTTGTTATGTGCAATTTCTGGCGTGAAGACACCCAGTGACACTTGTTTTGAGCTGCCTGAGAGACGAACTGCAAAGAGTTCACACCAGCCTGCCGTAGATCATTAACTCTGCTTGAGGCCAGGTATATAATTCATCCAGCAAGTGTTAATTACAAACACGCAGATAACATAAACCTCAGCAAAACAGACCCACACACCTCCTTCCTTCACTCCCTCAGTAATAAAACAGTAAGGGGCACAGTGCCCTGACTGCAGAGGGTGGGCTGAAAAACAGTATTACTACTTATTCTTTTAAATAATTAAACACTCTAAATATCAATTCATGGATTGACTGGGTGTATTAAACAGAGCACACATAAGAAAAAACAGGAGGAATAGCAAGCTAGCTTGTAGGTAGCATGCAGGTAACACCCTTTTTCACACTAGAACCTCTGCAACATTGGTGGCTTCTTCTCCATCAGTTGAAGCTGCTATTCAGACTTAGGACATTTTCAATGCCTTAGATTAAATATTTCTCTGTCGGTGGAGTTGCTGCTCACAGCTCAAGTTAATGGGCAGGAGAAGCCATTTGTGTGTGTGTGTGTGTGTTTTTTTTTTTGATAATGCTCTTATTTATACTGTATGTTTTCCAATTTATACTAGATGTGACCCAAGTGAGAAAATATCTTTTTCACCTCCTGTAAAAATTAATGATGGAATGACAATAAAAATCACTGACACCTTAACAGATGTACAATGTTGTTTAGAAAATAAACTGAGTGAAAATTCATTTTGGTAGAGTTGGGGAGCACATGACAATAAAGCGGTGGTGGAATAAGTTGCATTATACACGAGCATTTGCGCCACTGTTTATACTTGTGTGTGTAGTCTTAAACAGCATTAAATTCAGATTAAGTTATGTTACAGAAATGTTACATGATCTGAAATTGTAATTTTGCCCTACTGACATGTGCAATTTCACATTTATGTTAGATTTAAGGATATTTTTTTGTAGTATATTTGTAGTAAATTTGTATATTCTGTTTTTAGCAGTGCATTTACAATACAAGATGGATAAAGATCGAAAAAACAGACTTAGTTTCTGCAAAATGCATCAGAGAGAATGAGAGGGATAACAAAAAGGAGGCTGGGAAGAGAGAAGCAGGTG
>VUQR01010192.1:0-10179 GCA_015108515.1 Hemichromis elongatus | reverse complement strand
GACATTAAAAAGAATGCACATGTGATCAGAGAAAAAAATATCCTCAGTCCAGATAAAATCAATAGTCAAACCAAGAGTAAAAAACAGATCCAAAGTATGACCTCGAGAGTGTGTAGAACCAGATACATGCTGAGTATAATTAAAAGAGTCCATAAGACTAATAAAATTTTTTGCAGAAATATCCATACCATCATCAATGTGAAAATTGAAATCCCCAACAATGATCAGTCTAGACAACATTAACGAGGCCGTTAGGAAGTCACTAAAATCCTTTAAAAAGTTGCCGTTTGGTCCAGGGGGGCGATAGACCACAGCACAATAAAAGGGATTTATATCTCCAAACTTCGTTAGCAGCAATTCAAAGGAGGCATACTGAATGACATTCGACCTGCGGCAGGACAATCCGCCTTTAAACACGCATGCAAGGCCACCTCCTCGGCCGGTCAGACGGGGCTGACTGATAAAAGAATATCCTGGAGCTCTATAGCTCTATAGCCAGGAAAAAAACCTCAAACATCTAACACTGGTTAATACATGAGAAACTCCAGGTAAAACATGGCACGTTTATCTGTCAATATCAAACTGTAAGAGCCCTTTTGCGAAGTATAATATGAAAATGGGATAAAAGATGATAAGATGTTACCAATTCCTCTGTCAATGCATCAAATAAGGCCAAATAATTTCCAACTCATGTGATAGCTATAATCAAAGTCATTACTTACAGTTAGAAAACCTGTAATAAAAAGCTTGTCTAATGGGGTTGTTCAGATTGATCCAGGAAACACATTAACAGGGGCAGTTACAGGGCAGTTAACTGTGAGTCTACATTATGAAAAATGTTAGCAATTCCCTCAGAGAGCTTTCATAAGCCCTTAGCAGGACTGCCTGATTCGTCTGTGGCGGTGCCTGGCCAATATTTTTGCACAACAGCTCTGATGACATTGGATAATTGTGGCATAAATAAATAAATAAAAAAATCCACAGACGATGATATATCTGTAGAATATGTTGGAAAAAATACCAATTAAATTAACTTTCATCTTTGCTTACCATGTATTGTATCTGTCTATTAATCTATTCTTTTCCGCTTATCAGATTCAGGGCCGTGAAGGGGCGGGGTTGGAAACTAACCCAGCTACTGTACGAAGGGGGGCAGGATACACCATGGACACTGTCACAAGGCTAACACAGAGAAACAGCAACCATTCAAACTTACATTCATACTTGATTTAGAACCAATGATTAACCTAACGCCACTAAGTGCACATCTTTGGACCGGAAGGAGCGGGAGTGCACAGAGAGAACCCCCACAGACATGGGGACATCTGGTGGATTCAAACCCAGGACCTCCTTGCTGCGGGACAACAGGGCTAATGGCCATACTTAGGAAACATTATAGTCAAAATACAAGTGTAGGAAAAAGTCAGTCTGTAACAATAGCTGTATATTTGTGTACAAACAGAACAATTACAGTAATGGTTAGTGTCTAACAGCCTAGAAAGGAACTTTTAAGCCATTACCAACTAGGTTTTAAAAACACACCTGAGACTTAAATATAACTTTTTTTTTCATATTAAGGTTAAATCAACTTTCTTTTATCAAAATTTTTAGAATGATGGAAGGCAAATGTGGGGAACTGGTTGGTGGCATTACCTGGTTTTATGCTTACTGCTGGCCATCACCTTGCACAAACACAAAAGGTCCAGAACGGTGAGCGAACACTTATCAAGTGCAAACAGATCTTTCATCTGTCAGCGTCTCTGACTTGACTGTGTGCAGCAGTATGTTATTACTTCAGCAAGGTCATGAAGCAGTTCTGTTTCAATTTATCAACCAGGAGGCAGGCTAATATACTGACACTACTAGTTTGATTACCAGTCAGTCATCTGGCAATGCTTTAAACATATGCTGGTGGTAGCATCCTAAAGCTGAGTATTTGCAGATTTTTTTGCTTTATATAACAGAACATTCATCATCTTAGAATTCAATGCAACTATCGATTTTCTTTACTGCTTATCCAATTTAGGTTTGCAAAGGAGCTGGAGCCTATCCAGGCTGTCACAGAGAGGGGCACAGGGTATACCCAGTCTATCACAGGGCTAACACAGAGAGACAGAAACATTCATGCGCACATTAAGACCTACGGCCAGTTTGGAATCACCAATTACATGCATGTTTTGGACTGTGGGATAAAGGTGGAGCACCCAGAGACAACCTACACAGCAACGATTCAGAGTCCACACAGAAAGACCTCAGCTGGCCGCAACCTTTCTGTGAACCCAGGATCTTTGTTGCCGTTAGGAAACAGCAAAAGCAAACACTGCAACGCATCATCATAAAATTTTGGATGACGGTTTTGACCAAAATAAAGCTATTTGAAGACACAGGCTAAAATAACAAAAAGCTTATGAAATGTATATGAAAATTAGTATATATGGCTGCAAGAGCTATAGGCTTCTTCCATCTCCACATAAGAAAATAACTAATACCTGGTTTTTAAAGATCTCTACATTTTATGATTTTCTCTGTTTAATATTTCTCTTTAAAAAAATTTATTAATACAACACTAATGTGTTTGTGTTTCTGACCAAAACTATGAACCTTTTGACCAAAACTTTGAACTGCTGAGTTTCTCAACACTGAAGGGACAAAGTAAAGTACATTAAAAGGGCTACTTATCTCCATTTCTCGCTTACATTAGTCAATGTAATGCCAGTGAGAGAGAAAAGAGAAACTTCTGTGCTCGTGCTCCATCATTAGAAGTCAGAGCAACACACACAGCTGAAATGTGTCCTAGTTCAGAGTGTGGTGGCAGTGATACAGAACGTAGTGCTAGTCTAACAATTTAGCCAAAGCAAGGCTCTTGACATTCTAATTAGGGAATTTTCTCCTCCAGTTCAGCAATGATGGAGCAGGGCTCTTTATCAGGCAGGCCAGGCCACATACCTGGCAAGCTCCAACATCCTAGTGAGCCAGACTATCTCAGTGGCCCACATCCCTCCATTGCTCTCCATGGGCAAAATAAATGAACCACCAGATGTTCTAGTGAAAACTAGCCAAAGATGATGACTAGCTGCAGACTGATGAAAGAGATAGATTACAAAACACGGGAAACTTTAGTTCTATACAATTTGTCATTGGTATATGAAAATAAATGCATGTTTCAAAGAGAAAATGTTTCTCTATTTAACTTCTTGTTCTCCCCAGTGTTAAATCAGAGCTTTTCGAACTGTTTCCTGTTTTGTTCAAACCCGTGATCATACCTCTGAGCTATCATCTTTGAACATAGCAGCTTTGAAATTTCTATCTAATACTTGCACTCACAAGCACACTGAATGCAATTAACGAGCTTTAAACATGCAAACGTAATATTGGGAGAAACTGATTTTCACAAGACCATAAGACAGAGATGGGAAAAGAGAACAAGCTGTAGAGAAAGTACTTGGGGCTGACAAGTGGCAGTAATTTTAAAGTCTTATCATCTGGGTTATTCGACTCATTAACGTAGTAGCAAGCATAGCCTAAAATAGCTGCACACATGCACAAATGCTATAGTAGCAAAAACATCTACTGATGGCAAAGAACTATCTTAAAACCAGCACGCTTGTTAAGAATTTTTGAAAGTTTGATAACTGCTAAGATAACAGGGGCTTGACTAACTGAGGCCCACTGATCATTCTCGACTTTAAAGACAGCAACAGAGAGAAGACAATTTCAGATTGCTCATTCTTGACATGACTGAAAGACTAAAAAATGGATCCTGTATCTCGTGGTAGAGAAAAGAAGAAATAAGTTGTCAAAGTGATATGGCTGAAAGCTTAATAAGTGCTATTAAACAGCTCGTGTTAAGAATCATCAGTCCTAATATGACATAACAGTAAAACAGCTGATATTATGTGCAACACAAGCCTACTCTAAATTTTTGGATACAGAAGCACATTTTAACATGAAAGATGATAGGCTTATATGAATTATTAGAAACTGTTACCAACACTTTTTTATATTAGACATATGAAGACAGACATGTCTATAGAAAACTATACAAACTTTAACTAAACAAAGATTCAGCCCAGACGTTTTTATGAATATATAAACAAGACTAGTATAAAAAAAGAAAAATGTTTAAAGTGCCAAAATATCACACAATGCATTTGCCCCTCATTTTTTTTTTGAGTACTAATGGAATCCAGTTTCCTTGTACGTGGAGAAATGTGAAAGCTTTTTTCCTTTTCCTTGCATTAATGTGTCTGGCATGGCCAGAGTAAAGTGGCACTCATCATCACTGAACCGAATATTGACAGAAAGGCGAGCAAGGTCTCGGAAGTAAACACAGAAAATGGTAATAATTATAAGCAAATTTGGGTCACAAAATGAGTCACAATATATTGACCAAGATGGATGTTGGCAACGCAGGATCTACTCTTAAGCGAGAGATATTGTTTCTCTATTGCAGCTTCTAATGAGAATTTTGTTTTTGTTTTCAGTGTCTTAACACATGAGGCTGCTGTTGGATCACTGGGAGAATGAATAGATGATATTATATGGCATTTCTGCTTTCAAAATCACCTTAATAACTAATTTGTTATCTAAATAGACTATTAATTTCCTAATTTGAAACTAATCGCTGCAGCCCACATTTGAGCCCTTATGAGTTAAACTGCATATCAGGGAGATAAATGGTGATGAATGGATGTGCGAAAGTAAACCTTTTAGCTAACGTGGAATACCATCAATGTCTTAGTCATTTTCTCATATACCTTTATGACTGAGCTAATTTTTCCCTGGAATTTGTGTTTCCACTTCCATCTGTTGATCTCCATTTCTACAGAACCTTATCTGTCCCATGTGTATCTGTCTCTCATTTCCCACCATTAAACCTTCAATTTTTTCTGTTCTTAAATCTGACACCCTCTTATCAATATTACAGTCTGTCTTCCCTCCTTCGATACACTCATTAAGCCCACTTAAACCAGTAATATAGCAGCTGATCAGCACTCGCTGATTATAGGACAGATCTTCGTCAATTAAGTGGAGGCAATCGGGGCTGACGTCTTTCAATCACACCGTCAAGACTTCTACGAGTGCATGAATGTTATTTGCATTATTAGTTCATCTTCTGTGCTCAGAGAAACTGAAAAAAGGTTCAGCAAATGTTCCTGAATGATGGGATTCATTGTGATCACCTCCTTCCCCCACAAACTTTAATCTGAATTTAAAACACTTTTCTATCGCTGGGATTTGGCATGCTTTTTCACTTTTCTTTTTTGATTTCTTGGCAACAGTAGTTGTTTTTGTCACCTTTCTGCCACCTCTCTGTAATTTTCTGTGATTGGTCTAAAATTTAACATAACTAGCAGTGAGGCCTTGCAAAAAAAAGCATCCCTTTTCCTCCTGTTTTCATCTCCTTGGTTTCCTGTTTCTGTTCAGCACTAGATAAGGGCTTCTCTTAACTTTCCCTCTATCCATGTCCACGCTCATCCAATGCACAAACTTTCTTTTATGTGACTTTCCCTTTATGAATTTTCCAGCAATCACTTTTTAAATAATTCCTTTTCATTCACCACCTCCATGCCAAGTTTTATCAAGCTTTCCCTTTTCCTCATCCTCTTTAATTCCCTCGTCCTCAAATACATCAATCCATAACTGTCAACCCGAGTCCTTTGCTCTTGTCTCATGATTCCCCAGCCACACTGTAAGTGATCAAATGCTCCACAAAGCCAATTAAGCCACACTAGTGGTCATATCACTCGTTAAGTGCAGAAGCCCTAAATCAATACTATTCCTCATCACACGCAGGGCCACACACATACACCGCTACAGAGTAGAACGTGTGAGGTGTGTCCCAGTGCTGTGGGCCCGTGATAAATCATCCAGCCAGTTGTATTCAGTCTGCCACCCCTCACAGCTGCTTACAGACGTAGAGTAGTGACTCTGATGCCTTGAGGCAACTCTGATCTCTACAAGCTACAACAGCCTGAGGTAATGAAACTATGAAAATTAAGTCCGGTCATGGATTGCATCAAACTTCCCCATTCTCTGTGATTCTCATCTATTTGATCTGACAATGCTGGCTTGTTTTGGGGGGATTTTGCAGCAATTTTGCATCGCTGGTATGTCTCAGTCTCAGTGTTCATAACAACACATATACAATATAACGACTATACAGAAAAGCTAATCTGAAATGTATTATAGTCGCATTATTCTTCATATTATTGTGACAGCTTCCTTTCTAAACAATAATGTGATCTGCATATAAAATGCCATAAAGGTATTTTGGGGTGGATGGGTTGGTGTGTGTGTGTGCGCGTGCAGTCATAAACCAGGCGAGGCAAACCAGCAAACAAAGAAACATCATGTGAGCTCACCTAGCAAAGCTGACATGTTCTGGAAAACTCTGAGCAGCTCTGGGGTGATGGCCGGACTGTTCTCCAAAGTCACCAACCTGCATGATGACATGGTGATGAGAGGCAGAGAATGGCAAAGTAAAAAAAGCAAGATGAGAGAGAAAGACCAAAAAGGAAAGAAAAACAAGTAACAAACAAGATGTTCATTAGGTTAGAGATGGCAAAAGAAAATGGGATGAGAAACAGAAACACGTTAAACACATTACAGGAAGAGAAAAACGCTCACAAGGATTTAAAATGGAGGAAAAACAAGGCATTACGACGATTGTGAACAAAGAAAAAGAACACAAAAAATTTCATAGAAAATATAATAAAAGCAACATCTAATGGCTAAATTTTGGCTATAACTGAAGTCCACTAAGCAAATTGAAATAGAAGTTGTAATCTATATAAGAAGACCTAATATTAAGTTTAAAAAAGGAAAATATACAAATGTTTGAATGTACAGTTCATTTACATTTTTAGGTTACTTATAAGCACAACACAACCTTAGATGCAAAAAAAAAAATATCAACTGTAAACCAAGCAAACGAATATTTAGGGCACCACTGTTTATCAAGTAGACTAAAAGACAGGAAAATAGATGAAGGACTGAGGGTTTCTGCTGCAAGCACACATGGCATGCTGAACAGTGAAGCTCTCCAGCACAGCTGACAGAAAAAGAGAGATTAAGTAGGACGTTAAAAAGCAAATGGATGAGATGATGAAAGAGCAATATAGGGTAACCCTGACAAATTCTCTTCTGCTGAACTGAACCTCTCGTTTTCAAAAGTGAACATAGTGTACTGTAGCAGGCACCTTCATTAAAATGGTACATTCCTAAACATTAAGATAAAGTTAAGATTGCGGTTGAGCTGCATGAACTAACAACGCCTACATTTAATTCAAGAGTAGATGCCTCTGAAAAAGCAAATAGAGTCGGTAAATGAGGCTGATGTTTAACATGAGAAAGGGACTCTGGTGAAACAGAGACACAAAGACAGCTATATCCAAAGTATCCTGTGTCTTGATGGGTATGTGAGCACATGTGACAATAGTGCGTATGAAAATGAGATCAGCAAATGCTTCATAAATGTTAGTGTACTGCATGTGTCTCTATACCAAAGCTCCAGTCCATCCTCCAGCAAATACACGTGTGGCGGCTGCGAAACATCAGTGCTCAACTGGATGACAGGAAGAAGAAAAGGGTACAGGTTCTTGCTTTCTGCCCCGAGGCCCTGTGAGAACACAAAGATACAGGAAGTCAATGCAAAAGGAAAGCCTGACAAAGAATGCACTTTAAACACTCCACCTTATGTGGTTCACTTTAATGGGTTTTTCCTTGCAGATAACTTCAGCAGAATGGGGGTGAACAGAAACACATTAGCTTATCCAAAACATGACGCACCCTTTCCCAGCAACTGTTCAACTACTGGTGAAGGACCACACCTCAGTAAATCAGGTTAACAGGGAGGAAGCTCTTTGTAAGCACAGGATGTTTCTTTGGCTGCAAAATACTTGCCTTAGGGTGCAAGAGTTGTTTATGGATTTTTTTAAAAATCCTCACTTTATATTGCTTTAAAGCACTATGGACCTATTAAGTTTGATTTTTGGAAAAAAGCATGAGTACACATCCTGGTACTAAGTCAGAGGTCATTTCTTGGTCGTTTAGATTTTAATGACATTTAAGATGACACAAGGGTAAGAGTAAGAAATGACGAAACTTCCCCCTGGGAAAAATTTTTTTTGGCAAAGTCTACTTCACAAGCTCTTTGTTACTAATGCAATGGACATCAGTATGTGGCCATACTGTAAGACAGAAAAAGGGAATGAGCAACTGAGTACTTTGTCATTTTGACCTCAATAGTATCATACTGCTTTCAAGCAATAGAGGACATAAAACAGTGCTCCTGGAAGCAAAGATGAAGACTTTAAAACAAAACTCATATTTCAAGGTACATTACCACAGCTATAACGCTGAATTTGACTGCAAGAAAGGACACAGCTCAACACACATTCAGCTCTACATGATTGTTAGAGGTCTGTGTTTGTGGAGTAAAATCTGATCATCTAGTTTCTTTATTCTTGAAGTTTCTTTAAAAACTTTCGAGGCCAAAAAGTCACAGACGTCAATATTTAGTTAAACAATCTTAAGCTGGCATCATTTCAACAGACAAACCCCACACCCTGCACTCTTTATCTTTCAAGCTCGGGTCGTCTACCAGAGGCCAGGGAGCTTTAGGATCCTGCACATTATCTTTCCTGTTCCTAAGCTGTGCTCTTCTGGACAGATCTCAAATGTGGTTCATGGGATCTGCTGAAGCTACTTGCCCAGTTTGGGAATAAGTTCCCTGAGTGCACAGATTATCATAGGGACCACTGTTACATTCTCCTTCCACATCTTCTCTAGCTCTCCCATCAGCATCTGGTAAATCTCAAGGTTCTCGTGTTCTTTCTTCCTGATGTTGGTAGGAGTTGGGAGTTATACATCTATCTCTACAGCCTTCTCCTTGTTGAAAGTTCATTCCTTGTCTCCTTGTCTCAGTTGAAAACTGTCCAGCACTGTCTGCCTTTGGCAAGACAGGAAGGGCTGTCTGTATCAGCTGTATGCTTGCCCAGCAAATATATTAAAAACAAACAAAAAAAAAACTGAGGTGTTAAAAGAATTTGCCTTAACATGTTATTGTCACATTACCTTTGACAGCCCTCATCTCTGTTTGTTTGTATATATGTAAGTATATATGTGTGTATATACTATTTGAGTCACTTCAAACAATAACACGGTTATTGAAATGACAAAAAAAAGTCATCCAAATTCAGTTCAAAGTTTGTTTCATAAAAGGCAAAAGACAACCTTCCTTTAAGCAAAACTGTCAGCACAGCTACTGACAAAGGCAAAGACAAGTACGTATACACACACGCACGCACAGCAAAAAAATAAATACATACATAAATCAGAAAACACACAAACACACATTAAATCAAGCACTCAAAGTTAACAATTTACAGCTTTACACATCCACTCTGTGTATTTATAGAGAACACAAGATCATCTGGAAGAGGATAAGGGGAAGATGCTGTTGATGATGCTGTGTGCCTGGACACAGTCCCACTTTGGGGGTGTCAGCTCCTTTTATGCAATTAAAAAGCAACTCCCCATAAAAAATGATCAAATACTAGGAGGCAGACTTAGTAAAAGGTTGTGGCAAAGTTATGATTATTATGAGCCTTAAGTAACTGTTAAGATTAGGAAGTACTGGTTATGGTTAGAATGCATCTTAAAAGTCCTCAGAAGTGCTGAAAGACGACTCTGTGCGAGTAGTATGGGAATTAATCTGTGTGAAGGAAGACAGGATCCAAAGTAGCATTTCAGAACTGTCAGCACTGTTTTACTGATAGCATGACATTAATTTGGTCTAAATATGCCATCTTGTACATTTATGTGGGTGTAAAACGAAGACAGCATTTCTCAATCCCCAGATGGTGCAACCCTTCTCTCTCCATCAAAAAACCAACAAAAAAAAAACAAGCCTCCTACAGGCAAAACTGAAGTTTAAAATCAAGTAAGCCAATACGTCAGCTATTAGGCTGTTGGATCACTGACGGGCATGAGTTGGTTGTGCCAGTTCCAGCTGGACTTAAGCCAAACAATCCAAACACACTTCTTCGTAGTCCTTTGCAGGCATGTGACTAGGTCCAGGTACAGAAGGGTTAATAATGTAAGTACTTCTACTGTACCTTACATTTTAAAACATTCACATTTTTCAGCATGTATTAAACACAAAAATGAATTAGC